>LPNX010346048.1:31106-67772 GCA_001517045.1 Pseudotsuga menziesii | reverse complement strand
TCAAGAGTTCTAGGTTCATAAAACTCAATTCGATCTTTGTAAGACTGAGGTAATCCACTCAGAAAACGCTGGACCTTTACTTTTTCATCTTTGATGTATCAGACTTACCTCAACAACTCCAAAAACTTATTTGCATACTCTTCCATGGTCTGCTGTCCCAATCTCAGCTCATGGAACTCCTTAATCTTTTCATCATAATACCTGTCAGATAGGTATTTCTGCTTGAAATACTTCTTGAACTGCTTCCACTTAAGTCTCCTTTCACTGATCCTCTTCACTTGCTTGAAGTGTTCCCACCAAATGGATGCCCTTCCATTCATATTGAATATGGCAACTCTTGCCTTCATGTTTCCTGAATAGTCATGCACTTGAAAGTACTTTTTAATCCCAAGAAGCCAAGCTTTAGCCTCTTGTCCAGTCTTTACTTCACCATCAAATGTAGGAGGTTTAGATTTCTTGAATTCATCTCGAGATCGATCCCTATGGTATCTCTTCCTTTTCCTTTTATGAAAAGAAGAACTGGAATCCCCACTGGATTCTTCAAAATCAGATGCTCCACTAGAAGTCCTTCTCCTTCTCCTAGTACTGCTCTTGCTGCCTTCTGGTCTTGCTGCACCTCGTCCAGAGTCTATCTTTCTCTGCAAGTCTATCAAGCTTTGTAACATTGAAGCATTCAACTGATGCTGCTCTTCTTGGGCTTTAATCAAGCTTCTCATAGTGGCTACAACATCGGATGGGGTCTCTTGGAATCTCCTCCCATTTGACTCGATGTCATCATTTCTATTACGGACATTCTCTCCCATGGCATCTCGGGCATGCTCATCAGAATCCCGAGCATCATACCCATCATTGGTTCTCATAACTGAACCACCACTTACTTACCCAACTGCACTACCTGGAATACTGCCCTGGAAGGTGACTATGACTCTGCAAACGTGTTAATAACACAAATGTTAGATGCATAGCATATAAATCAGAATCACTTACCTTCTTCCTGGAGTAACCATAAAACAACAAATTTGCCCAACATAGAATTTTCTTCCTCAAGGAATGATTGTCTGAAGGGGACGACGGGGGTCAAGGGGGCTTGCCCCCTTGTGGCTTTCGCCACTACAGGGCGGGTCGAGGGTAGCGCCCTCGTTTTTTTTTTTTTTTTTTTTTTGTAAATTATTGTTTTTTTGCGCAATTTGGCGCATTAGATCGCTGCCAATTTCTCTTTTCTGCCCTGAAAATTCCCCTGAAAACCAGTCAAAAATCCCACTGGAAAACAGTTAAATTCTGCTGGAAAAATCCCACTGAAAACGTAAATTTTCCCTGTGCAAATCGGGTGTTGGCTGTCTCTCTGATCGGTTGTCAGAAGCCTTTCGCATCGAGTGGTTTAGCCATTTAGGCATCCGCAACGGCGGCTCTCGGAAGCTCCAATCCTCCCGCAATGGCGGCTCCTCTTCCGATTCTCTCTTCCGCCGAATCGGCTCCCCGTTCATTCTTCCTTCCGCCGAGTCGGCTCCCGTTCCATTCTTTCTTCCGCCGAATCGGCTCCCTGGAAGCTCCAAACCTTCCGACATTCGCTCTTTGCTTAGGGAAATATCAACGTCGGGTGTCGGCTGACTCTGACATCGAGAGTTTTAATGGATTTGGCTTCCGCAACGGCGGACGGAAAACTTCTCCAATTCGCCCGCAACGGCGAACGCCCACTTCACCATCTCTTCCGATTTGGCACTTAGAGCCACTTGACAGTCGGACGTTGGTGGACTCTCATAACGTCAGACGTCGGACAACTCTCCCGTCTGATTTCTCCAACACTTAGACAAATTTTCAAATTTCCAAAATTTCTTCTTCGTCGGCAATCGGATGACTCTCACATTGGACACGAAATCGCTTCGCCATCCGCAACGGCGGATGGAGAACTTCACCAGTTCATCCGCAACTGCGGACGTCCACTCCTCCAGTTCTTCTGCAACGGTAGAATTCCACTTCCTCCAGTGGTCCGACCATTCCATACTTAGCCAAATTTTTGAAATTTCACAGTCATTCATATTATGACTTCTGTTGGGCAGAATGAAATACAACTTCTGTCAGTTGTTCCTCCTTGGCCCATAGAGGCCCATTGCTACAACTCAGAGCTCTGATACCATGCTGTCATGTCCCCATGCCTCCGATCGGCGTAGAGGACGCGACTACTAGCTTTATCAGATCGGGCTAACTTCCTATGAACATGTACAGGCTTAAAAATTGCCTAAAACAGAATGCTGAAAGAGAATTTAATCTAAAATGTGCACACAGGATTATTCATCATGCACAGATGCAATTTAATCTCTTGCACAACGAAAACATCATGCATTCAAACAAGCATTCATTCAACATGTTCATTCCATTTTAATTAATAGTAAATATATAATTTCAGAGGTAAAATATACAAGATTACTTATCTTATGAAATCTTAGCTCCGCAACCAGCTACGTTGCTACAACGTTCCACCCAACCATAGGCCATCATGCTCCTTATTCTCTCAGCAACGCTGCCACCCCCGAGCTGGGCATGATTCTCCAAGGAATAAGGGAACTAGCAGGCTTACACATAGCCAGGAATATACAAAACACACAGCCAAGTCAACAGAGTTGGGTTTATCAGGCCATTAAGGAGTTGGAGAAGGCAAATTGCTAAGCTGGTTAGCTCATTACAAAGCCAAGGACACCTACACCAGAACTAGCCTGACCTCTAAGACACCCATCCATGCCCAACACAAGGAATCGGTCCCTTCTCTGCTACATAGTCCCTCAAGCCCTGCATTCCCTTCCAGTGCTATTCAGGGGTGATGGAGAAGAAGGCCAGCTCTCTAGCTCTGTCTGTGTGGTTCTAGCCACCAGGTTTATCAAGCAAAACTAAGCCAACCTCCCTGCTCCTCTCACAGTCCGAAGACCAACAATTGCACTCAGGCAATTAAGTCAGCTGTCACAGCTTAAATAGGGAAAACAAATTCTGAGTCATTCTTGGCCCTATCGTGGCCAAAATGACTCTCACTCAAATTTACAACAGCCCCAAACGTAACAGTAAATACTTTCACAACATGGGGAAAACTACAGCCCCGAATCTACCAGTGAGCACAACTTATAGCAGGGAAAAATGACCCAAATAGTCTGTGCGTGAGACTAATAGCCGGTGAGACAGCCAAAAACGTGAATGGCCCTTCATAGCCATGGTAAAAACACATGAAGCTACAAAAACGTGAATGGAAAAATGCACCAGCAGCTCCCAAATCGTGAGGAAGACAACCCAATCCCTGGCACTACAAAAACGACCTCCAATCCATGGGAAAAATGAAGCCAACAACCAAAAACGTGGAATGAAAGACACAGGAAAAACTCCAGCTGCTCCCAAAAGCCCCAACGTGAAGGAGAATGGTGAGGAAAAATGGAAAACGTGTATGCATGGCAGAATGGCATACGTTTTTGGGCATTTTCCTTGCCAAGGAAGTTAGAACACGTTTTTCAAAAATGGGTTTCTTCCCAATTCGAATTTTTGCCCATACTCTTCCCATTCCATGCAATAACTAACTCAACCACATTCTGGCAGAAATAAATGATTGGGGAAAAAGACAAGAAAGGTAGTTGACAGTTTGATGGGTTTTCTCATAGACATTTGGCTTTTCCCATTGGCCCATAGGTTAAATATTTCACCCCCCCTTATCCTTAGGAAATCATGCCCCATTCGATTTAGTTGCCGCGACCATAGCTGGTTGTGTCCATTAATTAATTATGATGCATATTTACATGGTGATAAACTCAAAACACATGCCGCATGCCCCGATATACCATCGGTGACAATTTTAAATCCAAAACATAGCATTACCGATCAATGGTGGGGCTTTGGCCTTTAGCTCCGCACCAAGATCATTACAATATATATACATCATATACCTCTAGTGCAACAGGGTCAAAACCGGGGCATTACATTGACATGCTCCAGTACCTCATCTGTAAATTGAGTCGAAAACGGATCATGCAATCAAGCATTATTTAACTTTCTTAGGCCGACACAAATTATTACTTCACCTGAGGTATTTTTGTCTTGTAATACAATTGGAGTAATCTATTTTGATTCTTCGGAAGGTTCTATAACGCATGCCTCTAGCATTCGGTCCAATTCATCTTTAAACTTTTATTTGTATTGCGTGTTTAATATGTATGGTCGCTTCTTTACCGGTTTTGCTTCGGGCTTCAAAGGTATATTCATTTCTCCAAGGCCACCGACTATTCTTTTCATTTCATAAAATTTTGTAGGGAATAGTTCCTAAAATTCTTGCAACAAATCGGTGATCTTCCCTATTGTCTCATCATTCCAATAATATCCAATATTGGCAAACTTTGGATTTCCAGGCGAGCCAATATTTACGTTCGTAATCTTAAGTGGTCTTAGGAATTGGTCTTTGGAAATGCCAAATGATTCCACTGTGTGCATACCTTCTAAATCAGGTATGTTTACATTAAGTGGATCATCATCATCTGGTTCTCCTGTGACATTGTAACATTGCATCTAGTGGTGGACAGTCATGCTGCATGGATGGAAATTTGTGGTTGCGACCGATATTTATTCAAATATATTTTCCTTCATTATCTGTAGCACAACATCAATTGTTGGGTGTTCACTTGCAAATTCAAATCTATGGGTGAATCTTGGATCTAACTCTTCCCACTCAAAAGTTCCTCTTTGCATATCCACTTATGTATACCAATTTCTTGGTACCATCTCCAATGTGTGTATGAATCGATGAACCCATTCTTGTCATGGATATTCTTTCCATGTCGTGCGAAAATGCTCAATGCGTTCCTCGATATTTGTCAATCATGTATACTTACGACCAATATAACTGATCTCTTCTCCAAATCTAATCTCTAGCAATATTCTACATTATGGCCATTCAGAGATAGATTGTTTATGCATACCCCACCATCTAGCAAGCATAGCTTTCAGCACAAGGTCCAAGGTAGACAATCATTGAGATTCTATATCTTTTTCTTCAAACTATACCAGAAAATATGCGAGGTTAGAAAAACCTTCATATGTATGCATCTCACTTTCCTCGGCTCCTACCCATCGCACATATATTTTAATTCTTGTGCATCTTCACATGGATAATTCATTCATTTGGTTCTTCCAATTTTCTAATGTGTCGCATGAATTGGATGTGCAAGAGATTACACTTTTCCAACTCAACTTTCCATCGATTTTTGGGTTTATATAGTCATCTCTTGAAGACATGATGTTGTATATTTGGTCCAGGTAATTACCTTGGCCTTCAATGTTTACTAGCTCAACATATCCCTTTCGTTTGAGGATATCAATTGGTGCAACCACTCTTATCTCATAATCTTCAAATGACAAGATTCTTTTATTGAAATTAATTATGGTATGACTATCACCTAATCAATCCCCAATAGTGCATGATATGGGTTACTATCATCAACAATGTTGATCACTTTAAAGTATGCATATGTCCTTAGTCCTTCTACTTCGACAGGTACTTGGGTCATTCGTCCAATAGGTAAAACCTTTGAATGATTCACCATCCTTAGTTGAATGGGAGACCAATCCAATCATGGATTATTCATGTTTTTTCGTGTCTTTCTTGTTAATATATTGACATCGGAGCCCATGTCTAAAATGATGTAGTCCATATAATAATCTCCTCTCTACGCAGTCATTCTCAGTTCTCATCCCATTTTTAATCTCTTCCTGATATGGTTAACTCTCTTTTCAGGTTGCAGGTCATCTGGAGTTTCTTCTATGAGTGTTTTCAATTCTACGACAACATCTCTATCATGGATTAGTGCTAAACAACTTTTGAAAAATTATTTAAGCTTACTAACCTTTTTCATTGGCTACTTCCAGAGTAATTGTTCAATTTTTTCGGGCATCGTCTTTACTTGTCCATATGTCAACGGTTGATTGGAATCAAAAAACTCTATTCGCACATCCAAGAATACTTCCTTCTCCTTCTGGACATCTAATGGGGATTTATTTTGTGTCTCAGGTCGCACCTATGGTTGTCAATGCTGTGTATTCTGGTCTGCAATTGTTGCATCACCTCCTCTTGTAAATATAGTGATGTTTGGTTCTCTCGGATCAATAGAAATAATCTGAATGTTTTGGTTGGGGTTGGGGTTCATATTTTGCACATGATTGGGATTTCCCACAGTTTGATCCTGTCATTTCACAATTAATTATGGAAATTGTTCGACAATGTCATCAAATGTTTTACAGTATGCAAATGTTTTTGCAGGACTTTGGTAATCTCAGTAAAAGTGTCCTAGATTCCCATATTTATAACATATGACTTGGCCCTCTTCCTTGAGAAAATCCTTCCAGTCCTTTTTGTGGTTGTCGGCCTCGAAAATTTCCACTCCCCCTTTTCTTAAGGTATTGTTGTTGTGGTGGATATTGATTCTATTGAATTGTGGATGAGGATATTATGGTTGTTCATATTGTGGTGGTGGATATTGAGCAGGATGATACTGAGGATGCACTCGTTCAACTTCCATCTGCTCATAATTTTTCATTAAGTAGGTATCCATTGTATTTTCTTGCAATAGGTGAAGTGCTCTGCAATCCTTCTCATCATGTGCTATTGAGTTACATAATTTACAGTATAGACTAGCTAGTGTACTTAAAATATTCTGTAAATACAAACATTATTTCAAATTATGTCCTCTATTTTGACATGTTCTACACCAAGGCATCCCTTGGGTGTTTATTGGGGTCGATGCTCTTGCTGCGACATAATTCATGAGTGCTAGGAAATTGTTCTTATGGTATCCATCTGTTCTACATCTGGTACACCATAAATATGCTTAAACTTCCTTGCCTTTCTTGATATCTTGGAGATGCACCATAATATTGGTCAACTACGATTGAATTTGCATCATTCATATGCCAGTCTCTCCAATCGGTGAGGATTCTAGCTTCATGGCTATTTCAAGGGCTTATGTCTGCAACACAATCTTATGTTGCATCAATGGGATTCGGATGTGTGACAACATGGAAACAGTGAACCATTCCTTGTGTTGTGCATCTGACATATGGAATCTCACTTTGGTCATTAATGTCTTGAATCTTTGGTCAAAGTCCCAAACAGACTTTGTCAATAACTACTTAATTTATTTAATCTCTATAATGCATTGCGACTCAGAATTCAACTTTCTAAACTCATCTATCATTAACACTCAAATATGGTCGATCGTTTTCTACACAACCCCTATTGGCACTATAGAAAATTTCATGTACCAGTCTAGTAGACGACCTTGTAGAGTCGTGATCATCTGTGCCTTCTTTATGTTCTCATCTTGGATCTTTCACAAAATCCATACGGCTTCACATAGAAACCAATGTTGCACTAGGTCTTCCAACCCATTTCCATTGAATATTGACAACTTAATGTTGGTCCTAGACATTGAATTAACTTATGGTACGTTCAAAACAAAATTTTGACTAGTCGGACTCCCTTGTCCGCTATTGACAGCATTAGTACTCCTTGTATTTAGAAATCCAGTTGGAGATAAGTATCTATATCTTACTTGTGGCGATGTGTGCGATGTTGTAGGCACGTTGTATCCACATTCTAGATCTGGAGATTCAATTGATTGTATTGATTCTTCTACTCCTTTCAATATTGGTGGATATTCTTCTTCGTTGCAAGACCCTTCATCTAAGTATGACGCAAGCTCGTAGTATTCTTCTTCTTTGTTCACTCTGCAACTCCCTCTTGTTGTTACAATATTTATTCTCTTTCCACACCTAAATCTTCTTACACTTCTTAAACAACCAACCTCTATTTTAGTTAAGCTATCTCTAGGGAACATCTCAACTCAGTCTGCACCATTTTTCACACAACTCTACTACAACATACCCACCATTTTGTGCACATATTCCAGCTATTACGGTCATAGGATGTCTTTCTCACATACAAGCATTTTTATCCACATCTTTAAAGAAAACAAATATATTCCACGAGATCCTTGGAAACATTTTCACTCTGCCTCACTATAGGAAGTAATTGTATCGATAGAAAACTTAGTAATGTATCCTTCCAAAATATTTTCTACCCAAAAATATACATCCCTCGACACAAGGTTTCTCACACTTTTTAGTCGCTCAATCAACTAATGATTCCACTCTGTCAATTCTCCTCCTTGGAAGTTTCTTTGTTGGTTTTCCAACTTAAACAACCACTCATGCAACACAATGGGAAACTTGGGAAATAAAATCTCGTGGATATCTGTATAGAGGTACCGACCCAACCACTCCGCCAGATTCCAAGGAGATCCTTTTTTTTCTTCTTATGCAAATTCTAATGCTTCATAGTCCACCCAATCTTGGATTTTAGGCTTCGTCAGCTACCACAACATGTCCCTCACCAAAATGATTCAGGTCCCAGCAACAGAACCATTTGTTATATTTTTATCCTACTTCCCTTCGACCCAGGTCTAGTCCCTTATTCTTAGTGCAACAAATCCCAAGATATCGGCTTGACAGAGAAAAGTCCAGTCAGCGACACCTGTGACGTAGATGCAGTCTCACCCGAGATATCTTTCTATGGGTAATTGCCAAAACCAAGTTTTCGTAGTTGGGTGGGGAATTTATGGCCCCTTGATCGTTTACCAAGGCACTCAACCAAGCCTTATGGGTGGATTACTTATGCTTACTATGAATAGTTATACCACATCACAACTCTTCCCTTGCAACTAATATAACAACAGTCTCGGTGCAACATAAACATATTCAACTTATAACAGTGCGACTGATATGCATCTATTCATTCATAAGAAAATATATAAGCATTCATTCAAATTAAAATTTATACAAGTGACTCAAACACATTCAACATTCACACATATACACATAATCTAATGTGGAAAACCATTCAAGAAAAACCTCAAAGGTGCTCTTCATCTGGCATGAGAAATGTATGCACCTTTTTTCTGCACACTAAGATGCAGACTCTATGCTATATCTTCTTCTTTATATATACAGACTCTCTCTTCTTCTCATGCTCTATGATATTCTCTTTTACTCTCTCCCTACTTGTTTCTACTAATTATCTGCACAAATCCTGGATCAACTCAACTTCTCTTACACTTGTATGCACTCAGATGAATATTCTTCAACTCAAAAGCACTTATCAAAAACTAACAGACAACAAATACAAAGTAGCTAATAGTGGAGAGGCTCAGACTCTAACAATGGATAAGCTAACCTGAATACAGCTTGGGTTTCTATAGACTCTTTACAAACTCTTTATGATGTGGAGATAGGTACAGATTCATATTTTAAGGTATGGCAGTCAAGTTCGAGGTTTCAATCCTTTCTATTATCCTCCCCAGCTCAATATTTAAGTCAATTTCAACTTCATTTGACATTCATTCAACTGTAATTTTCAATATCTATTTTTCAAGAAAATGGAAGCCCGAGAATGCTTACCTGTCACACAGTATCGTGGCATGTTCTGCCTCTTTGTTCTCTTGCAATCGGTTCTGATTTTTTGCTGCATCCAGATTGAAGGTTGGCATTTACAGATGTTCTTATCACACAAAGTTATGATCTGCTCTGCCTCTGCATTCAACTGCAAAGGGTCCCTGGTTACCTTCGCAGCTACCACTGTAATCAATAACTCGTGCCTCATGTTGCTTAATCTTATATCCAATCGATTTCTAACATCACCAAATCTTGGCTAGTGTGATTAAACAAGTATTATAGCTCACTATGGGGTTCTCATCAAGCTAACCCTTGTATTGATCGATCAAAACAAGAATCAACCCTTATAGACATTTGATTGTCTCATTCAACCGATGGATTAGAGAGGTAAATAGTCCTATGACTGATTCAAACGGATCACACAGATTTGAATAAACTAAAGGATATACTAGAAGAACCTATTTTAATCCTTCAGGTTCAGAACACAATGTATACAACTACGCAATATTTAGAGCTATGAACGTTTTTAGAATCCTTTGTATTCATCTTTTTGTCAAAAATTTAAAAATTGAACTCCTTCCAATTCCTCTCTATAGAGTAATCTTCTAATCTTTTCCAATCTACTCTCTCGACCCCCCTCTATTACATACTTAGGTACTTTCTTAAACACAACATTATTTAGATCATATCCACAATACAGGGATTTGGATTTGTTTATCCTTTCAACCACTCTACGAGGTATTCTCCTTAACTATCTCAACTAAATCTATTATAGGCTATTACAATCAAATGAGGATTCGATGCCCTCTTATTTAATTCTAACTTATCATAAAATTCAATTGAAAGCAAATAGACCCAACTCTATTGCTTGTAATCAATTTTTATTTTCTTTAATAATTCTTCTAGTCCTTGGTTGCTCTTATTCCCCTGCATCAGACTCCTGAGGCCAAAATATTCATGGGCTCCTGTCCATGAGCTCCTCCACAAAACTATTCATCTTCCACAACATTGCTTCAGTCACCCAAGTGGCATCTGCAATTTGATGATCCTTCCATTTAACCAAATACTAGAAATACTCTTGTCCTCTCGTCTTTTTGTATACCTTCTTGTCCAATATTCTTTCTTTCTACAATGTTTTTTTAATAGGTAATTGTTTTACCCAGTTAACTTCTCGTTCTTTAGCATCTTATGTTTCAGCAGCTGTATCCTCTCATTGGTACTTGTATAAATCAGCAACATTAAATATTGGGGATATTCCAACATCAGGGGGTAGTTCAATCTCGTAGGCATTTGCAGAGAACTTCCTTAGTATCTTGCAAGGTCCTATCTTCTTAAACTTCAACTTATTGTAATCCCTCTTTGGAAATATTTCCCTCCTTATTTATGCCAACACGAAGTCTCCGACTTCAAAATTAACTTCCCTTTTCTTCAAATATGCTATGTTCTTGTATTTGATGTTGTTATCTTGCAAACTCTGTTTCACTTGTTCATGAACCATTTGTATCTCTATGGCAAAATATTCTCCCTTTGCACTTATGATCTCTGTTTCACCCAAATCCCTTAACTCGCATACTCCTTTGGGATGCATTCCATAAATGATATGAAATGGACTTTGACATGTACTTCTGTTAGGAGAATAATTGTAGGAAAACTCTACTTGTGCCAATACATGATCCAATTACTTAGGGTGTTCTCCTACAAGGATTCTCAGAATATTACCTAAAATTCTGTTGACAAATTCAGTTTGTCCATCTGTTTGTGGGTGATACGCAGAACTGAAACTAAGTTTAGTACCAAGCTTCTTCCACAGTGTTCCCCAGAAATGTCCAAGAAATCTGGTGTCTTTGTCTGAAACAATGCTCTTGGGTAGCCCATGAAAACGTATAATTTCCTTAAAAAACAAGTTAGCAACATGTGAAGCATCACTAGTTTTAAAACAAGGAATGAAATGGGTCATTTTTTAAAATCTATCAACTACTACAAATATTGAATCATTGCCCTTTTGAGTCTTTGGCAAACCCAAAACAAAATCCATACTTATCATATCCCAAGGTCTATTTGGAATGGGAAATGGTTTGTACAGTCCTATGTTTTGACTCTTTCCCTTTGCATACTGACAAAATTTACAATTCTTTACATACTTCTCTACTTCAGAACTCATCCTTGGCCAGAAGTAGAAATGAGTCAATTGTTCAAAAGTCTTGTCTGCTCCAAAATGTCCAGCAAGTCCTGCACTGTGCTTCTCCTTGATCAAATTGTTTCTCATGGAACAACTTGGTATACACAACTGGTGTTTCTTGAACAATAATCCTACTTGTAAAAAATACTACATCCATTTACTGCTGTCCATCAAGACAGGATTCTGACATGCTTCAAAGGATTCTCTAAAATTTGCATCCTCTTTATACAATTCTTTAAGAAAATCAAAGCCTAAGACTTGAATTTGACTTTCTTGTATCAACAAATTTTTCCTACTCAAAGCATCTGCTACTTTGTTAGATTGGCCACTAATATGCTTCAATACAAAATTAAAACTTTGAAGGAACTCTACCCATTTTGCATGTTTCTGATTAAGCTTTGGTTGTTGCATTATAAACTGTAGTTCATTATTGTCAGAATATAGTACAAACTATTTAGCCATTAAGTAATGTCTCCACTTCTTCAATGCTTTAACAATTTCATAGAATTCCTTATCATAAGAAGAATATTTTCTTCTAGTGTCATTCAATTTCTCACTAAAATATGCCACAGGTCTGTCATCTTGACTCAATACAACACCTATAGCTTCTCCACTGGCATCACATTTTACTTGAAATGGCTTGCTAAAGTCAGGAAAAACCAAGACAGGTTTCTCTGTGAGCTTCTTCCTTAATAGCTGGAAATTTCTTTCAACTTCCACATTCCACTTGAAAGGTTGTCTATCCTTTTTGATAGTATCAATAATAGGAGCATTTATCTTGCTAAAGTTCCTTATAAACTTCCTATAAAAACTAACAAGGCCATGAAAAATTCTTACCTTGAACACATTCCTTGGTGTAGACCATTCTATGATTGCTTTAACCTTCTCTGGATCCATTTTTAATCCCCGATCATAGACAACAAATCCTAAGTATACTAACTCTTTCTTCATGAAATTACACTTCTTCATATTCACTAGCAATTTCTCTTGATGTAATTTCTGTAAGACATACTTCAAATGCCTTAAGTGTTCTTCTTTGGACTAACTGTAAATTAATATATCATCCAGATATACTATTACAAATTTCCCTATAAATTCTTTCAGTACTTCATTCATCAGTCTCATAAAAGTACTGGGAGCATTTGATAAGCCAAAATGCATTACCAGCCATCCATCGTTAGTCTTGAAAGCAGTCTTCCATTCATCTCCTTCCCTAATCCTTATTTGATGGTAACCACTTTTCAAATATAATTTAGTGAAATACTTGGATCTAGTTAAACAATCCATCAAATATTCAATTTTGGGCAAAGGAAATCTGTACCTAATTGTTATCTTGTTTATAGCTCTTGATTCCGTGCACATTCTCCACTCACCATCCTTCTTTGCACTCAAGACTGTTGGTACTCCACAAGGACTTAAACTTTCTCTAACCAAACCCTTTTCTACCAATTATTTGTACCTACTTTTTATCTCTTCATTTTCGGTAGGATTCATCCTGTAAGCTGCCTTGTTTGGTAAACTTGCTCCTAGAATCAAGTCTATATGATGGCTAATGCTTCTCACTGGAGGTAAGTCATCAGGAAAACTATCTACAATGATATCTCTATAATAATTTAGCATGTCTTGAATTTCTAAAGGAAAATCATAAATCATTGTATTTGTAAGAATTACCTTTGGTTTGCCAATTAATACAAAGTTCAATGTTCCTTCCTCAATTTGCTGCAGATACTCTTTTCCACTCAACAATAATGCCTTTGGATCATGACTTGTTGAGGCTCCTTCATCTTTCATTGGAACCAATGTATGATTAATTCCATCTTTGTGAAACCTATATGTGTTTCTCTTACCATCATGTATGGCTCCTCTGTCATATTTCCAAGGCCTGCCTAACAATATATGACACACATCCATAGGCATCACATCACACACAACTTTATCTTTGTATTTTCCCAATTGCATCTCCAACTCACATTGCTCACTAACTAGCAACTGGTGTCCCTTTTGAAGCCAAGAAACTTTATAAGGTGTAGGATGTCTTATCCTTTTCAGTTTCAATTTATCCACTACCTTAGTGGATACCAGATTATCCATGCTACAACTGTCTATGATCAGCTGACAACCTTTCCCTTGAACTTTACATATTGTTCTGAACAAATTTTCCTCTCAGCTAGCTCACTAGCTTCCTTCTCTGGTTTCAGTAACACCTTGTTCATCAATAGTAATTCTCCTAGCTCTGGTACATTTTATGTTTCTGGAATATGATGTTCTTCTCCTTCAGCGGGAGAAACAATAACATTTCTCTGATTAGTACCACTATTTTCTTGATAGTCATAGGATTTATGTCCTACTTTGTTACATTTGAAGCATCAGACTTCTCTTCCTCTGCCTCGGCCTCCTTGTCCTCTAGACCAGCTTCCTTTGCCTCTAGCATCACCATATGTAGGCATGTGCTCTTTAGAGTTTCTACTAGCTCCATTTTTAGGTGCAGTAGATCCTCCTCTACCACCTTGACCTTCCTTTCCTTTGAAAGTCCCCCTACCTTTGACAGCTTGCTTTCTTAGAAGTTTGCCTTCAGCTTTCAGTGTCATCTGATAAGCTTCTTCAATTATCTTTGGAGACATCATACTTAGTTCATCCTGAATCTCTGTTTTGAGGGCATTTATATACCTAGCTACCTTCTCTTGAGTGTCTTGAATCTGTCCAGCTCTAATGCTGACTTTATAGAACTCCTCTTTGTATTCTGTGACTGTCAACAATCTCTGTCTAAGATTCTGCATTTTTCTGTATATTGAGAGTTGGTAATCATTTGGTAGAATTTTTCCTCTCAATTTCACTACCAATCTATTCCAATTTTGTATTGGCTTTTTACCTAACCTCTTTGTCTCTGTCTGCACTCCATACCACCAAAGTGTTGCATGTCCTTTCAACTTTGTGACAACAAATTTGACCTTTCTCTCTTCTGCCATTTCTTCATAGTCTAATAACTTTTCCATCTCATTAATCTAGTCAATTAATTCTTTCGGATTAATATTCCCTTTATAAACAGGAACTTCAAGCCTGGATTTTGAAGAAGATCCAAACACACTTTTAAATAACCTCATCTCAAGAATCAATACAACAGCTTCTTCCTCATCTGGAGATTCAATCTCAGGTTCACTAACATCTCCTTCTAGATTGTTTCCTTGAGTTCTCAACTCTATGGCTTCTAACCTTGCTGTTACTCTCTCCATGACTTCTAATACTTGGGTATTGGCTATGGGTCTTCCTCTACGACCACCATGACCTCCACGCACTCTAAAATCCATATTATATCCCTTTCTCCTAGTTCCGAGATTCTGATTAGTAACAAATCTTTGCTCTGATACCACAAATGATGTGGAGATAGGTACATATTCAAATTTTAAGGTATCTACAGTCAAGTTCAAGGTTTCAATCCTTTCTATTATCCTCCCCATCTCAAGATTTAAGCCAATTTCAACTTCATTTGACATTCATTCAACTGTAATTTTCAATATCTATTTTTCAAGAAAATGGAAGCCCAGGAATGCTTACCTGTCACACAATATCGTGGCCTATTTTTCCTCTGCATTCTCTTGCAATTGGTTTTGATTATTTTCTGCATCCAGATTGAAGGTTGGCATTTCCATATTGTTACAGAGAGAAATTCCTATGGCTTGGGGTACCACAATAGACAGCTTGACTCTAGAAATCAATCCTTTACAATATGCAAGAGAAATTAAATATCTAACACTCAAGGATCAGACCTCGTACCTTATTCCAGACGGTTGAAGTAGATCCCCGTTGAGCTTTCCAACTTCATCTTGAATTGATAAATCACTTCCTCAACAACAAGTAAATAAGACAAGCATACTATATATATTGGTGTTAGATCTACTCTAGCATATATAATCAACAATGTATAAGCATTTGAAAACATCCATGGATAAAATACTCATTCAAACATACATTATTGGACATGAAAATATATTTCTATTATATAAAATCAGAGATTACAATGAATACAACCTCTGTCGGCACATCTGGGAATCAGAGAAATTGAATCCCCCACTTGGGCCTCCACCACCTCAATCCTCCATCTCTCGATAGCAAGCTCACAAGCAAAAGGAAAGCTTGGGAAGAACACCAAAGTGCTCCAAGGGACAAAGGGATGCAGACTCAAGCACAAGTTCCGGCAACAATGGACTATAGTTTCTTTGCTCTCAATTCTCTTATGCCTTCAATGTATCCAAAGGGTTCCTTATATAGATTTTCAATGGGGTAATGAAAGGTTGAATCTAAGCAATCTCAAGGCATATGGAAGGCCAGGAGACAAGTGAATCGGATCCATGTCAAGGAAAATTCCAAAAGGATTTGGATTTTTGTACACATCCTGATGTACGCAGTTTTAGAGGTCAAACCAACGTATATACACAATAAGGGGTTTAAAAGTCATGTATATAAATTTTCACATGTTTTTAGGGATGGTCTAGGGAACATCAAAGGAAAAAAAATGGTCCAAGAGGTCTAAGGAGTCTGCAGAGGGACAGGGGAAGGCCATACAAGTGTGATTCACCAGGTGTGGTAAAATATGCTATAACAGATGCCCCCTAATGTGTGAGGTCAGAGGGGTCATACAATGGCCGAAATACATTACAAGTCCATCCCAGAAGTGGAGTGATGAAGGATCCCAAATGGAAGAGCAGCCACCCAATCAACATAGTACAATGATACAACTCTACAAATACATATAGTAGTCCCGGATACATGAGAGTACAATGGCCATGAATAGGCATGATACAAAATATGACATAAGTGGTCATCGCCACGTACAATATACATAGATTATGATCTCCATGATGAAGATATACAAAGGATCAAGATCTCCATAATGGCTGGAAATGTCTGACATATATTGGAATCAAGTCACGAGAGCTAAAATCTCATGAACACTGGCATGATCAAGGAGGTAGCATATAAGAGATGCCACCAATATGGAAGGTCTTCTACACAAACCGCTACGAGTACATGTCCTACTATGTGAATAGAGGTGTCGAGGTCGAACATAGTAGTCCATCATCTGATTATCGTTCATTGATGTATACCATTAACAGACGCGAGATAACCCAGTGATAATGATAATGTGAATCAATGTACTAGAGTGCAAACTAACAAGTGTGAATAGATGTGTTGAGGTCGAACACTTGAAAGGATCCATCAATTAGGGGACATTGATGTATTCAAAAAACTATCAATGGCAAGAGAACCTACCATTGATGACTGCAAGTCTCAAGGCACTCAAAAATGACTCTAGATTCCAATCCCAGAATAAATGATCTGAAGTCGATGGGATGAAATCCGTTGGAAGGAGGGCATTAAGGAATCCCCCATCATCCAACACAAGGTACTCAGCAAAGCTATATAATGTGGAAGGACTCGATCATAAAGTGCATGAACCAGTAACTGTACCGGGAATGGCCGACATGCAAAGTCAAGATAACTGAGGAATGGCCGACTCAGGTTTTCCCTTGAACTTAGGAATGTCTGAAGGAAGCTTGTTAGGGACAGCCGGCCAAGTCAAGTCATGAGACATAGGATCGTTCGTAAGTCTCGACAAGTCAGGAATATTTAGCATTGCAAGGAAAGGGAGCCTAGGATGAGTAGGTCAATGGCCCACTCCCTGATAGTGTTGGTTCATATAGGGCTATTGAGTGTAACCACCATGGCCTTGGCCATAGTGCCCTCCTCCCATTTGACCCGTGTAGGGTGGCATGGAAGCACCATAGTGTGGTGTACCTTGACTATTCGGGGCTACAAAGCCATAATTGGGAGAGTAAGTGTGTTGTTGATACCCATACCCATAAGGTGAAGGACCCTATCCATACTGCGTCCCATAATAAGGTCTGTAAGTCATCCCATGAGATGTCCCACGAGACACTCCGTAAGTAGGAATATACACTCCGGAAGTAGGAACATACGTTTCAGAAGTAGGAATATACGCTCCGGAAGTAGGAATATACCTTTCAGAAGTAGGAATATACGCTCGAATAGTAGTAACATGACCTCTAGAAATAGGAATATGACCTCCCAAAACAACGGGCGCTACTTGAACCTGAGACACAATTGGTCGAGAAGCAGCAGTACGGACATGACTCATAGCAACATTCCAGCCCAAAGGACCACACGAATGAGGTGGAGGGTGAACTTTTGAAGAACAAGGGACAGAGGATGAAGGGACCTGTGAAATTATGTACGTGTTTTTCCCTATAGTCACTCATCTTGGGTCTGGTATCCTAATAGAATCACTAACCCTAGGCCTAGCAGGAATATGTGATGTGGCTTCCACCGCCGGGATGGAAGGTGCAATGTGACTTGTGCTCCCAAACCTCTCCACATGGTAAGGAATGAGAGTGCCCCCAGGCATAGTGTTAGGCTCAAACTCAAACTTGACATGAAATGCCAAAACATGTGTGGGAAAACCAGACATACCATAACTACCAAAACTAGTACTCGTGGGTTCAAAATGAGTCTCATCATCCTCTGGAATTCCATACCGGTGATGTGTCAATGGGGGATCAACACTAGAGTAAGTAGGTCCATCATGAAAAGTACCTATCTCAAAAATTACAGGACCTAACTCAGTCATATCGGGTGCAGGATCATAAGTAGGAGTAAACTCCCCATCTTCCACTTGAATGGGAGAGGGTGGTTCAGGAATACCTTCAACATGGTCTCCCATCGTGTGTGAATCAATGTGCGAAGTAGTCTGCCTACGTCGTCTGTTTCTCTCTCCCAAATGAGGAGGAGATGTAGAAGGTGGAATTCCTGCTAAACGATGAGAATGGCGATGAGCCACACCCGAATCCACAATGACTCAAAAAATGTAAAAGACTCTCTAATTACGCAAACCCTAGGCAAGCTAATGTGCACATAGAAATCACTAATAAAATCTAAAGCCAAACACAAGCAATCAAGGGTAGGATAAGTGATCTCTTGAATGAAGTAGGTATGTCTCGCCTAGGAGAGGCTTGAGACTCCCATACACAACAAGCAGAGGTACGTAACCAATTATTGTGGTCCTCAACTTCAATGCATAAAGCGACTGTGCTGTCCGACCCCAACCTGGTCGGGACACCCGCAGAATAACCCCTATAGAGTACCCCCTCGATATCCTAGGTAAGGTCACTAAGGTCACCTTAATATAATCAATGCTCAGGCGAACAGTTGCAGGCAGGATTGACTGTATGGGCAGGGTAGCAAAGCCCAAAACTCTCGAAAGAGCCCCCAGATACAAAGACAATCCTAGAAATATCTTCGGTGCTACTCAGTTATGACTAGGGGTCATCCCAATCAATAACCACTCATGCTACCTTGTGATTAACTCCCTTTTGAGAGGAGGATCCTGAGAAACACTGGTTATACCAAGGAATTTCACACACTCACCTGGAAAGACACATTCATGTTGTTGTTTAGTGGTCTTGGAGAATTTACTCACAATGACCTATTCCAAGACCCTAAAACCTAATCTTGTTGGTGAACCCTATCAAATAAAATAGTGTAGTTCATTTTAATTAAGCGTTGATTTTAATTGGCTTTATTACTCAAAAAAGGTAGATGGTTGTGCAACTAATAGTGTTATGACACAACATGAAGCAAAATGCACACCTAACAATCAATGCAAATGCATTGTGTCCATGAAAACAGGGTATGCTTACTACGTGAAATGCACAATTTCTCTTCAAATGATAAATGCAAGATTTCCTATATGAAATCCTGACTAATACTTCAAAGCAAATCTAGTGCAAGTACTATGCAAAATCCAAAATGCAATGCATAATGATAAGAAAATATTTTTGGATTTTTTGAAATAAAAATGAGATACTAAAGCAAAAGAATGATTCTACAACCCCCAAACTCTGTAAGCACAATCAAGCAGCACTCAAGAAAAGTACTAAGGTAAAATAAACCTAATGTACTAATCCCAAAACAAAAAATAAAAAATGCAATGACAAGAACATTCTTCAAAAAATAAATTTTACCCTAAAAAAAACGTCTCTGGTAAAAAACAGAGGTGTATATAGACTCTAGCAGTATCAAAGGAGACTTAGCAATCATCAAAACTCACCCAACAATCATCAATATTCCTCTATAAGTCAAAACTAAGGGCATACGTGACTGTTCACAGTAAACCCGCATGTGTACATGGAAATAGCAGTGAAACCCGTGTATATACGCGACTGTGAGTTAAAAACTTGCGTACAGGAAGAAAGGTGCATAAAAATAAGGGAAAACAAACAGGATGAGACAAAAATTCACACCAATTAGACACTACCAAGAAAACATGCCTCCATACTTGAACAGAAACAGAGAAATAAGAGCAATTCAAAGTCATTGAATGCCAATAGAAAACCCCCAAAGGACAACTACTAGGAACTCCCCAACGGAGTTGCCAATTATGTTACGGAGAGAAATTTCTATGGCTTGGGGTACCACAACAGACAGCTTGACTCCAAAAATCATCCTTTCCAATATGCAAGAGAAATCAAATATCTAACACTCAAGGATCAGACCTCGTACCTTATTCCGGACGGTTGAAGTAGATCCCGGTTGATCTTTCCAACTTCAGCTTGAATTGATAAATCACTTCCTCAACAACAAGTAAACAAGAAAAGCATACTATATATATTGGTGTTATATCTACTCTAGCATATATAATCAACAATGTATAAGCATTTGAAAACATCCATGTATAAAATATTTATTCAAACATACATTATTGGAGAAGAAAATATATTTCTATTATATAAAATCAGAGATTACAATGAATACAACCTCTGTTGGCACGTCTGTGAATCGGATAAACTGAATCCCCCACTTGGGCCTCCACCACCTCAATCCTCCATCTCTTGATAGCAATCTCACAAGAAAAAGGAAAGCTTGGGAAGAACAGCAAAGTGCTCCAAGGGACAAAGGGATGCAGACTCAAGTGCAAGTTCCAACAACAATGGACTATAGTTTCTTTGCTCTCAATTCTCTTATTCCTTCAATGTATCCAAAGGGTTCCTTATATAGCTTTTCAATGGGGTAATGAAAGGTTGAATCCGAGCGATCTCAAGACATATGGAAGGCCAGGAGACAAGTGAGTCAGATCCATGTCAAGGAAAATTCCAAAAGGATTTAGATTTTTGTACACATCCCGATGTATGCGGTTTTAGAGGTCAAAATCACGTATATATGCGATAAGGGGTTTAAAAGTCGCGTATAGAAATTTTCACATGTTTTTAGGGATGGTCTAAGGAACATAAAAAGACAAAAAATGGTCCAAGGGGTCTAAGGAGTCTGCAGAGGGACAGGGGAAGGCCATACAAGTGTGATTCACCAGGTGTGGTAAAATTTGCTATAACATAGATGTTCTTGTCACACAAAGTCATGACCTGCTCTGCCTCCGCATTCACCTACAAAGGGTTCCTGGTTACCCTCGCAGCTACCACTGTAATCAATAACCCGTGCCTCACGTTGCTTACTCTTATATCCAATCGATTTCTAACATCACCAGATCTCGGCTAGTGTGATTAAACAAGTATTATAGCTCGTTGTAGGGTTCTCATCAAGCTAACCCTTGTATTGATTGATCAAAACAAGAATCGACCCTTATAGACATTTGACTATCTCATTCAACCAATGGATTAGAGAGGTAGATAGTCCTGTGACAGATTCAAATGGATCACACAGATTTTAATAAACTAGAGGATATACTAGAAGAACCTATTTTAATCCTTCAAGTTCAAAACACAACGTATACAGCTATGCAATCTTTAGAGCTATTGAATGTTTTCTGAATCCTTTGTATTCATATTTTTGTCAGAAATTACAAATTGAACTCCTTCCAGTTCCTCTCTACAGAGTAATATTCTAATATTTTCCAATCTACTCTCTCGACCCCCCTCTATTAGATACTTAGGTACTTTCTTAAATACAACATTATTTAGATCAGATCCACAATATAGGGATTTGGATCTGGTACTGTTATTTCTTCATGCATTTCCTTATCGTATTCCTTCCTTTTGTCATGACTTCCTCTTCTATCATGCATCTTCCTTCTTCTTCCTTCCTGTTGCTACCTTTGTCGTAGCTCCTTTCTCTTCTTCTCTAACTCTTCTCCACACCTAGGAAGAATTATTAGTGAATTCTATTTTCCTTTCCCTAGGCCTAACATTATGCATGATTGTGTGTTTGCATTTATGAATGATATATAACTGAATTGCATATGATGGGTAAGTATCCTACGGTGTTGTACAACATTCCATTGCTACTTATCTATAGTGAAACCTCTTTGCATACATATTGGTAGTAGTCCAAACTCTTAATAAATGCTATGGTAGAGATGGAAGGAATCTAGAAAGTTACCGTCACCAATAACAATATGTCTCTAGAATCTCTCTCTATTCCTCATCATCATCTCTCTCCTAAACCGTACATGAGAGAGAGTGTGTGTGTATCAAATGAAGAGGGTGCCTCCCTATTTATATACTTTCATTGGGTGACTTACTAAAGATAACTTGCCATAGAAGGGCACTTTTTTTGGTTGAAGCATAACCAAATTTGGAGAAATTTCAACTTTTGCCTACGAGATACTATGAAACACCGCAGGAAGAAACTAGAGCACCAAGTTTCAGAGGCTTCCCACCACATTTTCTAGAAAATGAGTACATTATACAACTTGCATTTAAGAGGTGCATCTTCCTGTCCAATCATAAGTTTGAAATTCCAAGTTTGGAAAATTAGGGTTTCTCTAACAAACCCTAGATCAGCGTGCTCCAGAATCAGGTCAAGCACCTCAAACTGGTAAGATCTAAATCCTTGTTATTTCCATTTGATGTTCTCATTTCAAAATGACTCATCACACCCAACTTAATGATAATATTGGGGGAGGTGACAACTTTCAAGAATAGAAGTATAGGATATCTTTGATCCTTGAAGAAAATGACTTAGATCAGTATATCGGTAAGGAAGTTCCAGAGCTAGAGGGAGATGAGGCTAAGGCTATCCATAAGAAGAACTTGGTTAAGGCCAAGAGAATCATTGCATATTCTATTAAGGATCACCTCATCTGTCATTGGTCATCCTTGAAGACACCAAAGGAATTTTTCGATGCTTTGATGAAGTTGTTCGAAGGAAAGTACATTAAACAAAATATGACATTGAGGAACCAGTTGAAGAATTTGAAGACGCAAAACTCATAGACCATGCAGTCCTACTTTGCAAGGGTTTCTCAAATCAAGGAACAACTTGAAGCAGTCGAAGAGAATGTGGAAGAAGTAGATATTGTTATGACCACCTTGAATGGCCTCCCAAGATCATGGGATTCATGCATTCAAGGAATATGTGCAAGAAGGAAGTTGATCTCTTTCAGCCGACTATGGAAATAATTCATACAAGAAGAATATCGGCTCATAAAAAGAGAGGAGAATATGGGAGAAACTTAAGATCAAGATCTCATAGTTAACACCAGAATAAATCACATAAAGAAGGAGGACCATCATCACAATAGAAGAGAGGACTATCATCACAAAAGACAAAAGCAATTCAGTAGAGATCCTTCCAATATTAGATGCTGCACTTGTGATGAGAAGGGACACTACTCCAGAGGCCAGGGATGATTTTAAGGAACCATACTTATTTAAAAGTGTATACATGTTGGCGAATCTTACCAATTCTTAAAACACCAACTATAAAATGTTTGGTGATATTTTTCTAAAAATATTTTAATTTACAAGGATTTTATATCATTTATATAATAATTTGGCAATTTTTAGGGTGAAAAATTTTTACCCCATCAAAATTGGGCGAAACATGGCTTTAAAAAATGCAAAATGGTGAATCGTTTTTTGGAGAAAAACATGGAAAAATAGCCCATTCTGCTAAAATTCGCCCCTAAAATTATCCTTGCCAAAGACTGTCCTAGAAACATAGGATCCTTCAACAAGAAGTCAAATAAGAAAATACATCATGTTCACACTACTGAAGATGATGAACCAACTAATAAAAGATTCAGATAAGAAAAGGAATACTGCTCAAGTAATGAGGAATATGAAATTTGATCCATAAGAATTATATTAGTGAAGACGGATATCATACTCTTATTTATCTCAAGAAATGGATAAGGAGGAATTCCATTTTGAATGAATAAATGACACTCATAGTAATATAGACACAGGTTCCAAAATAAATGATGAAGACTCCAGGATCAAGAGGGAGTCCACCCCCCAAATAAACAAAGGTAATTGTTCAATTATATCTACTTACTTAAATGATATTTTCTAGTTGTGTACATATTTATATTCAATTGATGTATTATGCATGATTGTGTGGCTGCATTTATGAACGACATACTACTAAATTTCATATGGTGGGTAAGTATCCTATGGTGTTTTACAATATTCCATTTCTACTTATCTAGAGTGAAACCTATTTGTTGGAATATTGGGAGTAGTGCACACTCTTAATAAATGTTATGGTAGGGGTGGAAGGAATCTATAAATTTACTGTCACCAATAACAATATGTCTCTAACATCTCTCTCTCTTCCTCCGCATCCTCTCTCTCCTAAAGCGCACATGAGAGAGAGTGTGTGTATCAAATGAGGAGGGTGCCTCCCTATTTATATCATTATGTTGAGTGACTTACTAAATCTAACTCGCCATAGAAGGGCACATTTTTTGGTGGAAGCATAATAAAATTTGGATAAATTTCAACTTTTGACTGTGGAACATTGCGGAACACTATGGGAAGAAACTAGAGCACCTAGTTTCGTAGGATTTCCACCACAGTTTTTAGAAAATGAGTACATTAGACAACTCTAATTGAAGAGGCGCATCTTCTTAACCAATAATAAGTTTGAAATTCCAAGTTTGGAAAATTAGGATTTCCCTAACAAACCCTAGATCATATAGCTCCAGAACTAGGTCAGGCACATCAAACTGGTAAGATATAAATCCTTGCTATTTCCATTTGAGGTTCTCATTTAAAAATGACTCATCACGCCCAGCTTGATGATAAGATTGGGGGAGCTGACAACTTCAGAGCATAAAAGTATAGGATCTCCCTAATCCTTGAAGAAAATGACTTGGATCGGTATATCAATAAGGAATTTCCATATCCAGAGGGAAATGAGGCTAAGGATATCTCATAACAAAATTTGAACCCGAAATTTGACGACAGAATTCGACGTTTCGTACGGATGTCTCGGACAACAATCATTGAGAAGTATAGCAATCAGGAAATTTTTATAGGGCCGTCGAATTTCTGACACCTATGGCGTAGGTTTTTCTACGCACCAGTGTGTCAAATATCTGACACGTTGGTGTCAGTTTTTTGATACCTCTAATGTCGCATATCCGACACTTTGGAGCCGATTTTTCAGCGGATATGTCTGGAATTATACACTTGATCCGTAGGTTTTTAGATTCTCTAGGGTCGGATATTCAACGTTAATTCATAGGTTTTTTTGAAAGAAAATAATGTCAAATTTGAAAGATTTGAAATTGTTGGTCCCATATTTTCAACGGTAACTAAGTTCAAGGCATCAGATATTCGACGATGGGGCCATTATAAATTTAAACTTTTTTAAACATTTCGACATGTTTGTTGTAGAAGCGATAGATGATTTGCAAAAATTATTTGTTCCTCGACAGACGTTTTCAGGAATTGTTTTATTCTTCAACGGGTGGTTGTGGGATTTTTTTTTTCTTCGACAGACAGTTTGCCGGGATTTTTTTATTCTTCGACTTCTCTCCATTTGAAAAAATTGTGATGTATGGAACTTGATTTTTTAAGACAACCGGTTATATTCATTCATG
This sequence comes from Pseudotsuga menziesii, assembly GCA_001517045.1. Classification (NCBI taxonomy): domain Eukaryota; kingdom Viridiplantae; phylum Streptophyta; class Pinopsida; order Pinales; family Pinaceae; genus Pseudotsuga; species Pseudotsuga menziesii. Next base: position 42,270 of record LPNX010346048.1, on the reverse strand, counting down.
AAGTTTATGACAAAATGTCAAATAGAAATATTCTAGATCCAAACGAAGACAACCGACAATTGCTTGCTAGACTATGTGATGCAGCGAAATGAAGGGGTGATGGAAAATGTTATTGTTCGTGTACTCAATGCAGGGGATTTAAGCAGAGAAGAATATTGATCTCAACAGCCACAAAACATTGCAGGGAACATGGACACACTGAAGGGGGGAACGAATATCATCCATTTGTAGGTTTAGCATTATAAAGTTTTTTATATTTTTTGTTTTGGTAATTGTATGTATTATTTTTATTTTTCATATATTAATGTATATTTATTGATGTTTCCATGTATTTATATTAAAGGAAATACACCCTAAAACATATCGTCCAGAGGAAGTGCTTTCAGAAAAGGTTCATGATCATGATCATGGAGCGTGTATGTTTAATGGAGAACAAGTGAATGATCATATTGAACAAGATGATCATACTGATAATGTAGTTGAAGATGATGGTACAAATACATTGATCCATGATTCATTTAATGTTAGAATGGATGATGACAATGACAATGATAATGAAAGTGATGATGACTTTGATGATGTTCATGATATACCTCTTCTCTATAAGGCATATGAACCCCTTTATGAAGGCTCCAAAACAAATCTTCTCTCTGTTGTATTGTTGATAATGAACTTGAACATTATGAATGGTCTTTCAAACATTGCAATCACACGGATTCTAAGGTATGTAAAATAATCCATCACATATATAGGATCGTGATAAAGTTTATCTGTATTCCTCTAATAATTGTATTGTTAACTCATTATTGATCATCGTACAGATGAAGCATGTTTCGTTAATATTATTTATTTATTACATTAACTATTTTTTTTTTTGTAGCTTGATAGCTTAATTTTTGTTACCACCATCAAATATTTTACCTCACACATATCGATATTTATCTTCCTTCATGAAATATATTGGAATGCATTATGAAGAAATTGATGCATGCCCCGATTACCATGTTATATATTATAATCGGCATGAATTTACAACAGAATGTCCGGAATGTCATGTAAGTAGATATCGTACAGATAAAGTAACAAAAACGGTGCCTTAGAAGGTTCTTCATTATATTCCCATCATTTCATGTTTGCAACGACTGTTCAGGTCAAAAAACATAGTGCAATTTATGGATTACCATGCCAGGAACAGAAGTCAAGATGATGTTATTTGAATGCCTGTAGATGGTTATGCTTTTAGAGATATGGAGGTAAAGTGGACTCACTTTAAAGAAGAACCACGTAATATTAGGATTTATTTGGATGCAGATGGTGTTAATCCATTTGCACAGATGAAATCCATTTACACGGTGTGGCCTATTTTTGTTATAAAAAATAACATTCCTCCATGGTTGTCAATAAAGAGGGAGCACATAATGTTGTCGATGATTATTCCAGGTTTTTTTGTCTACAATTTTTTTATTTATAATGTAGTTGTGGCATATCATTTGTCGTATTATGTTTACTAATTTCATATATATATCTATTATTTTACTCTTGTGCATGGTTTATATATATTAATGGTTCTCATAATGATATATTTTATATGTACTTCAAATCAATTAGGTAAGTTCCAAGTCAAAGATATGAATGTATACATCGAACCTCTTATAGATGAGATACTGAATTTATGGAATGGCATCACTATGTATGATGTATCTAGACCAATACGACAAAGGAAATTTCAATTCCATGCAATGGTTGTATGGACAATACATGATGCCCCTGGGTTAACTTCATTTTGTGGTTTGTAATTTTAAGTTCCACTTTAATTGCATTTAATTATATGGAGTAGTTAGAATAGTTTATATATGAATATATTTGACATAGATATTCCATATCTAAATATTGTAGGTCGTCAGACAAAGGGTAAATTTGCATGTCCAGTTTGTGGTCCTAAGATAAAATCTCATCGTTCAAAAGGCTCAATAAAGTGTTGGATACATTTACCACCATACACACTCATTTTGGTCAATTTGTCCTAGTTAAACGACTATCCTAAGTTTTATTGACTTAATTGACATCAGAGGAGCACTAGATGACATCAGCATGAGCACACCCATGCCCACCTTAAGTCAAGGAGGATAACTTAGCCTTCTCCTACATTCGGGGAGGCTAACTGGAGCACTCCAAGGGTGATTTGAGTGTCATTAATGCCCCATATTGCTTACTGATGGTTACAATAAGTTAAATAGAGTAGTGAAGGTGCTTTCCTTCATTAAATTGACTATTTAATGAACTGGAGTCAACAGGGGCGCCTCCAACCACTTCTGATGGTTAGTTACACTTTAGTTAACCTCATTGGGATTCATTGGAGTCATTGATGTGCTACCACTTGTTGGTTGGCTTGCAGTGACATGTGTCTGAGCTACTTTCAGTTAGAATCAGTCATTTATTGTACTCTGACTTCAGTTAGGGCTCAATTGAGTCAATTAGGGTTTTGATCAGTGGTTAACTTGAGTGTTGACTGTGGATTACATTCGGTTAAGATAGACTCACTCATTCAATTCGAATGACCTCCTTGGGAATTTGAATTTATTTGTCATTCATTCTTGCAACATGATCTTGTATTTTATTACTCATTCTTTGTGTGAATATATAGAGCGACTACTCATTTTGTAGCACAATTACACCATTTTCATGACTTATTGTTATTAATCTTTGATGAGACTTGTGTTTAGTCCCTACATTACTATGACAGATTAATATGGTATCAGAGCTCACAGTGGGATGAAGCTCATATCTCTCAAAAATAAGGTTTTTGACAGATCTTGCATGAAAAATTGAGCAAAGCTCAAAAATTCTAGCACTGCACTAGAAGCCAAGGATTACCACTTAATACCCCAAGTAAGGAAATTGTTGGTCAAGCTTGCTTGATCAACTATGCTGGGTGTGATGAAAGACTAAAATGTGTAGGATGTCTGACCTTACGGTGCCCCTTTTGTTGTGATTTGCAGGTTTTAATAGGTACAACTTTGAATGGACTCATCAGTCCCTCTTCTCACCCCATTCACAAGCTATTCAGAATGGAAGTTGAAGATGATTGCATCTCTGAAGAGACAAGGTCTCTTTGAGGTTTCTATTGGAATTAGAAAGGATTCTTATCAGAATGAGAATTATTGGCTAAATGATGATGATAGAGCTTTTGGAGCAATATGTCTGGCCCTTTCTCCTAGCTTGCGCTACCTTATTGGTTCTGCTGAATACCCAAAGGATCTCTGGACAAAATTGGATAGAACCTTTGGAAAACACAATGAGGATCATAATATCACTTTGGAGATCACATCCAGCACCACAAGAGTTCTTTACTCAAAATTCTTGGCCTCTACTCTCTCTGATGAAGTTGTTCAAGATGAAGAAGAAGCATAATCTTCTACACAGTCAATTCGAATTGAAGAAAGTCTCCTTGCAGTGACTCCTTATCTTGATGCTCCAGAAGTTTATAAGATATTTGATATCTCATCTCCTCATATTGATGAAATAGAATAAGACATTCAAATCTCTGATATTGAAGAAAAATACTGCTACACTTCCATGCAAACATTCACCGGTGATTTTCCTTTGAATTTTGTGCAAAATTTGCCAGTAATTGCTTCCAAAAGTGAAGAGAAATTTGATTTTTCTCCCTCTAATGTTGCTGCTGGTGTGAAAATATGTAATACCTTGGATATTTTGGAAGAAATATCAGATTACTAGAGTGATCCATTCGCTCCCCATGATCTATATTTTCCAACAAATTCCTTTAGGATTGCATGCACCAAAATTCAGAATTTTGAAGAAGAAGAAAGCTGTGCATCCACCGTCTCAGTTAACCATTTATTTGAATCTGATATTAACCTTATTGGATATGATATGATCTTATTTATATATGATCTGATATTTCTTGGTTTAATATATCAAATTCATAATCTTTTAGTACTGCTTAAAGCTGTTCTCATCAATGGTGTGAAGAAACAAGTACCACAAGTCTCCTACAAAACTGCTGCTGGGGATTTGATTTGATTTCATAGTTTTGGATCTGTTGTGAACTTATTTAGATATGATTTAATTTCTGATCTGATATTATTTGGTTCATATTTTAAAATCCAATAGCTTTCAGTCATGCTTGTAGCTACTCTCACCAATTCCGATGTGAAAAATCAAGTACTACACTTTCTCTTCAAAACTACTGATAGGGATTTGGTGTTATATTCCTCATATGAGGTTTCTGATATTTTATTATGTGATTCATTAGCTATTATACAAGCTATATCAGATTATTTATCTCAAGAATTCGCTCTCCACAATCCCAAGGCTTCTCTACCTTTGGTCACATGCTCATCTCCTCACAGAACTAGTAAAGAGGAAGACATTCTGCATCTGCTTGGACACTTGCTCCTAAGAATTGGGAATGATTTTACCACTCATGGTTTTATTTTAAAGGCTGAAACATATCAGTTTCTTCAGTGTTCCACACATGGTTCGAATCCTCAAGAACCTTTGCTCTCTCTTCAGATGATTTCAGCTGCTCTACATGGGTCCAATTTTCACCATGCAGTTGTTTATATTTCTGATTCAGTTGAGTACATTGTTCTTCTTCCAAAGTGGAATATTCCTCCAGACATATTCATTTAGTTTGGATTTAGAGGTTCACATGCATAGTCTCAGGATGTTGTTGCATAGAAGAACTAATTCTTGATTTATTGCTTAGTTTGAGGGGGGTATTTTTCCCATGAGGTTTTCCCCGTTTCCTTGGTTTATTAAGCAGTTAATTTATTGTACAGGGTGACCTATGGCCTTAGTTGTCAGGTCCCTAGCATTATTATGCACTTTATGTTTTCTACTCCCCCTAAGTATAGCTTAAGGGGGGGTGTTGGATACATTTACCACCATACACACTCATTTTGGTCAATTTGTCCTAGTTAAACCACTCTCCTAAGTTTTATTGACTTAATTGACATCAGAGGAGCACTAGATGACATCAACATGAGCACACCCACTCCCACCCTCAGTCAAGGAGGCTAGCTTAGCCTTCTCCTACATTTGGGGAGGCTAACTGGAGCACTCCGGGGGTGATCTGAGTGTCATTAATGCCCCATATTGCTAACTGATGGTTACAATCAGTTAAACATAGCAGTGAAGGAACCTTCTTTCATTAAATTGGTTATTTATTGATTATTTAATGAATTGGAGTCAACAGGGGTGCCTCCAACCACTTCTGATGATCAGTTACACTTCAGTTAACCTCATTGGGGTTCATTGGAGTCATTGATGAGCTACCACTTGTTGGTTGGCTTGTAGTGACATGTGTTTGAGCTACTTTCAGTTAGACTTAGTCATTTATTGCACTTTGACTTCAGTTAGGGCTCAGTTGAGTCAATTAGGGTTTTGATCCGTGGTTAACTTGAGTGTTGATTGTGGCTTACATTCAGTTAATCTAGACTCACTCATTCAATTCAAATGACCTTTTTGGGAATTCAAATTTCTTTGTCATTCATGCTTGCAGCATGATCTTGTATTGTATTACTCATTCTTTGTGTGAATATACAGAGCGGCTACTCATTTTGTAGCACAATTACACCATTTTCATGGCTTATTGTTATTAATATTTGATGAGACTTGTGTTTAGTCCCTAGATTACTGTGACAGATTAATATAAAGGAGGTGTTTGATGAGTATAGGAATTTCCTCTCTATGAATCACAGGTATAGAACAACTTAAAAAATAATTTTCAATGGGAAGCAAGAGACTACATTAAAACCATAGAGAATGACACCTCACCTTTAGAAGATGCAATAAAATAGAAATCGTCATCATGGTACGTATGGATCATCGTATATGAATTGTTATGTATTTTAATTTTTATTGTGAGTTGTTTATTGTAGTGACCATATTTGATTTATGATTTGATTTATTTATAAACTAATATTCATGATGTCCATTTGTTGAGGCCCCGAAAATCGTAGGCGACATCAGTAAGGGATTCTCCCCAATCAACGTTCCCAACTAGCCCGTTGACTATTTGGTATAGGGAATCCATCCGGTTTGCGGTCCGGCTACTGTAGGTCAACGTAACACAAAAAGGGCTTTACCAGCTGCGGCCCGGTCCACCGTGTTTTTTGTATTTTTTGACTTAATGTATGATATGCAAGTGCCTAACTAACAATGCAGGGTGTTAAAGATGCAAGGAATAGTCACAATGTGATGCGCACTGGTTCTTACCTCTCGTCTTAAGGTTCACAAGCACCCAACACACATACAACACAGAAAAAAAACTAATTACCTAAACTATCCCTAGGGAGCAGAGTTATCATTCATTGGAGAGTAATACATTTTGTACGTGCATTATGAAGAGTTACAGATAGCTGATACTTCATTCAAGACACATGAACAATTACAGATATTTAAACAACCAGATAGCCGATTATTTTATGAACAACATTTATTACTCACAGTGGAAGACATCCCAAAAGATACTGAAGAACACTCAACAAGAACATAGGTTCAGGAAGTTAAATACTCTCACAGTAAATGAAACACAGCTGAAAATGAAATAGTTCCTCTTCAACATGATTCATTTAGTCACATTGATACATTCCACATTTCGCTCTCTCCAGCAGGAAAAAGTTGCACTTTCTGACTGTAAAACGAAGTAGTTCCTCTTACAAGAAAAAGAGTTTACAAATTTTTCAGGGAAAAAGCCCTTTGTAACTTCCCCCTTTCTAGTATTTAAACAAATAGTAAATCGTTTGGGTTTCCCCCAACGCATGACCTTTCGGTCTCCCCAGCGTTTCGTATTTTTCTGAGTTGTTCGTATGCACTCATGATTCTTTTAGTAATGGACCAGCAGTCAGGTTCGTGCCTTTAGCGTTATTGACTTTGTCTTCCGCTTCGAGGGCCCTTTCAGTGATCTGGTCGGTGTCATTTCGATTTGTTCCAAAATGTTCTTCTACGTCTTCACGCATCAGCTCCTTACACACACCTGCAATTAACCCACGTGTATTATCCATTTGGGACTATGCTATGAAACAGAGTGGCAGATTATACAAACTGAAATGATTTTTCCACAAAAACAAATGGCCAGGTGCCCCACGGTGGAAGTCGGAAGGATACTGACATCGGAAGTCAAAGGCTTAGCTCAGCCGCAATGGCGGGAAGAAAAAATACTAAGAGGCGCGATTCAAAGCTGTGGGCAGGAAAACTCCATCGGAGATCGGGTGACTTTGACGTCAGACGCTAAATGGACTTCCCAGCCGTAACGGCGGAAAGATAGGTGCTAAAATGATGCGAAACATGGGCGGGAGAGGGATTAATCGGACGTCGGAAGACATTCGAATCGGAAGCTCAATAGCTTTCCCAGCCGCAACGATGGAAGGGTAAAAGATATGGGCAAGCGATTTAAGACAAATATGAATCGGACGTCGGAGCGATTGGGACTTCGGATGCTAAACCACTTTGGGAGCCACAAAGACGGAGGGAAAAAGAACAAAAGCAGCCGATTTGACAGAAAAAATAAGTGTTCGAAAGCCTTTTTTTTAAAATCAACAACAGTCAAGGACCATTTCAATTTCAAAACGACGGCCTATCAAAGACAACTGGCAAGCCAACTATGCGACCCGCTGCAAAAAAATCAAGCACAAACAAATTCTGGGAGCAGGCTGTATGTAAATTGTTCAAAACATCCAGACTTAAAGCATGAGCGAAGAAACCTCAAGGATGAAACAACCTGAAGCGATATTCAGTGATGAGGAGGGGCCCAAAATTTAAGAGATTTGGGGAGAAAAGTTGTAGCAACAACAACTGGCGATTACCTGGTGGACCTAGATCTCTGGGCAATTAATCTTTGAGTGACAGACTATCTAACAACAAATGCATCCTTTCAAAATCTTCCAGCTATCTGGATTTCTCGAATGCCGGCAGTGTGTACCTTCAATAATTGATAATAGTCCAATTTGGGAAAATGAAAACCAAGATTGTCAAGTCCAGATAACTCTGTCGAGGCCAGAAGATGAGTTTCATTATTACCCTTGTCTTCAAGTGGCTGATAGCTTTGGACACCATAGGATTGCAACATATGGTAAACAGAAATATTCATTTGTTCCTCATTCCCATGCCATTTTAGTACTTTTTGTACTTTTGGAATTTTGTCCCTTTTCTTATGAGTCCTCCTGAATTCCCTGTCTTACTGAATTTTATTTCAGGATCCTCTATCCCATAGTGTCCTTTTGTGTGAGTGGTATACTTTAAGTTTCAGCTCACGAATGGAGAGGATCTTTAGGCAACTTAGTACTCATGATTCAGCACCTGCTTTGATTTATGATGCTTTCCTAGGAGCTTTCGACTCTTTATTTTCCTATTGGCATTCATTTCTTGGCATGGGATCATTTATATTTAATATACTGTTCACCTTTCTCCTTTCCATGGGTCCTCGACTGCCACTCCTTAGGACACTTTAAGTGTGACGTGGATGGAGCCCCAACATAGTATTCTAGACTCTCTGAATCCGGTTTATTATACAGGGATTAAGCAAGACTTCAATGCACATAGAATTATTCGAGAAACGACTAAACTAGAAGAAATTCTTTTAGCAATATACAGTCTGAGATTCAAAAATGTCTATCTTTCCCAGGCATTCTGATGTCCTCCATGCGACCATGGGTTTATTCCCTTTATTGAAATCAATAAAACTTAAACTAAAGAAAACTGAAAAACATGACTCAAAAGATAGTCAGACGAGTTATTTACATACAAGACAGAAGAAATCAAATAGACTCAAGAAAAATAAGGCTTGAGAACCAAACCATTTATTGGCAATTTCTCTTCCCACCCCTGAAGATCCTGCAACTTGTAAGTAGAAGGGCCAAGCTTTGCTGCAATTTGGAAAGGGCCTATCCACAATTGTTGGAATTTAGTGTGCTTTCCTTTCTCATCATGGGGGTGATCCCATTTGAGGACTAAGTCTCCTACTTCAAAGTCCTTTGTTCCAGCTTTATGCTTGTCAAACCATCTCTTAACTGACTCTTGTTGTTGCTTAAAGCGTTCTTTAGCTTCAGACCTAGCCTCTTCTGCTTTCAGTAGATTATATATCCTTATCTGTAAAACTTCATCATCAGACCCTCTAGACTCTTGAGCTAGTATGGAATATGGAAGCATGATATTAGGAGGAAGGATGGCTTCTTTACCATAGGCAAGGGTATATGGAGACACTCCAATTGCAAACTTGGGGGTGACTCTATCGGCCCAAAGGGAATTTGGTAATGCTGAGTGCCAACTCCTCTGGTTTTCTACCACAGTCTTCTTCAGAATTATAATCAGATTTTTGTTAGAGGATTCAGCCAGGCCATTCCCTTGTAGATAATAATTAGCAGAATAATGCAATTTCATCCCTTTATCATGAGCAAATGCAGTCAATTTAATTGATGAAAAGTATTTAGCATTATCAAAGACTAACGAAACTGGAACTCCAAACCTGGTCATGATATGATCTTGCAGGAAGCTGATGACTTCGTCCGCATTTATCTTGCGTAGCGGGATCGCTTCGACCCAGCGAGTGAAATAATTAGTAGTGGTCAGAATGTACTTGTGCTACAGAGAGGAATTCGGTTTTATTTCTCCAATAATATCCAGCCCCCATTGCTCGAATGGTTTTGTGATCATCACAGGATTTAGCGGTGCTACTGCTTTAGGCTGTCTCCCACTACACATTTGGCAAATATCACACTTCCTGACATGTGCGTGTGCGTCTCTAAAGAGCGTAGGCTAGTAGTAACCTACCTTGAGGATTTTGTGGGCTGTGGTATCCCCTGAATAATGTCCTCCAGCAGGACCATCATGTAATTCTGACATTACTTTCTTTGCATCCTCTTTTTCTAAGCATTTGAGGAGAACCTCGTCATAATTCTGTCTGAATAATACTCCTTCAACAAGTTGATAGGAGGCCGATTTAAGACGCAACGCTCTTCTTTGCTTGGAATTCCATTGTTCTGGCAATAGCCCTGACTGTAGGTAATGCACAAGGTCTCTATACCAAGACTCGGGAGCTGTAAACAAAGGACATACATCCATTACATGTAATTCAGCCTCATCCTCCCATGCTTGCTCTTCATTGTTCCCACTTTCGGTCATCAGCTTGCACAATCCTTGTCCTTTAACTATAGAGGCTGGTTTGAATTCAAGGTCATATTCTTGAAGAGTTGTTACCCTGTTTCCCCTCCTTTCTCCTAACTCTTTCTGTATGAGAAGGGATCTTACAGCTGGGTAGGGGACTATTACCTTGGTTCGATTTTTTAATATATAAGGCCTGAATTGCTTCACTACCTTAAATACTGCGTAAGATTGCTTATCAATGGATGGGTAGTTTAATTCAGCCCCTTGTAGACCAGTACTCATAAAGGAGATTGGGAATTCATCCCCCCTTTCTTCCTTTTGGGTGAGCACAGCTACTAGTGAATCATCAGATGCAAAAGTATATAAAATAAATTCTTTATCGAAATATGGACTTTTCAAGGAGGGTGCATGTGCAACAACAGTCTTAATTTTTCTAAAAGCATTCTTCTCAAGTTCATCCCACTTGAATTGAGCATTCTGCTTGACCATCTGCTGCAGCGGCTTAACAGTCTGAGCAAAATCAGGCACAAACCTTCGTACGAAATTTATGGTTCCCATGAATGATTGCATTCCCTTTTTATTATGGGGCAATGGGATTTGTTCAATAGCCTTAATTATTTCTGGATCAATGGAGATCCCTTGCTTCAAAACTATGTGACCCAACAACTTGCCTTTCGTGACAGCGAACACACATTTCTTAGGATTGAGGGAGATGCCATATTTCCGTCATCGTTCGAAAATTTGCTTTAAGTGGAAAGCGTGCTCTTCTCTTTTCTTTGAGAATATTGTAATGTCATCAAGGTATACTACCGCACTTCATCCAATCAATCCGTGGAAATCTATGTCCATGGCCCTATGAAATGTCGCTCTAGCATTAATCAACCCAAAAGGCATCCTTCTATAGGAAAAGGTTCCCCATTTGGTTCTGAACATTGTCTTTAATCTGTCTTCTTCGGATACTAATACTTGATTGTAGCCAGAGAAACCATCTAATAATGAAAACAGTTCAGAACTTGAAACCATCTGTAGCAGTTTC
>LPNX010346048.1:12439-22465 GCA_001517045.1 Pseudotsuga menziesii | reverse complement strand
GTGACAAGAGGGAATGCATTCATAACCCAAATAAGAACTAAATCACAAGCATAGAAAAACTGAGATGCATAACATAATAACCATGTATCCAACAGAAAATGGTACTAAAGTTCATCCACAAATGGCAGGCACTACAAGCATAAAAACTTTAAACCAGCAATGAAATTACCAACTGAGTAGCTAAAACAAGCTATAAATGAAGCCAGAGAACAAACTAAAGGGTAAAATGGAGCATATATTTCATAATCAGTTCTTCAAATACACATAAGAGTCATTTAATTATCTTATGAACAAGTCTGGAGACCTCCTCTAGCCAGCCAAAAAATCGAACCCTTAGTCCTCTTTGTGACATACATTAATACTATCCTTAAAAATTCAGTTAAAGACTAAACCCTAACTGCTTTTTATCCTACTCATCGAAATGATTTTATCAAAATAATAATTACAAAAATGAAATATCCTTTAAAACATAAAAAATAACTAATTTTGTTAACAACCCTCATAGATATTTAGCTGCCTCTGCTAACAAAGCTATCCCTTCTAAGGCTTGGGCCTTTCTCCTAGCCTTCAGTTGCTCTGCTTCCATCTCTGCTAGCTTTCTAGTGAGCTCTTCATTTCGTTGCTGTAGATATTTGATGGTCTATTTTAACATTGTAAATTGTGACTCTGTATTTATTTTTCTTTTCAATGCCTCTTTTGAGACTGTAATTAGCTCCTGATAGTGGCTATTCACCTCATCTAGATCTTCTTTGAGTATTCTATTGGCCATAACCAAACCATCATTTGTCTCCTGCATATATTCTATCTGATGTTTATACTGCTTTATAGTTCTCTGTAAATTCTCTTTCTTTGAATCAAATGCTTTATTTCCCGCTGCACTTTGCATCTCATTAGGAAGTCATGGAATGTTTAGTCTCCTATAGATTTCTTCATCTTCTGGCAGCAATTCTGTAGGAGTCTCATGAAAACTTAAGTTTTCTTTAGTCTCAGTTTCACAGGAAACATTTTCATCAACCATCAGCTTGTTTTCTGAGTGAGAATCCTCTATCTCACCTTCTTGTTGCTCCTTTAACATTTGGCTTCGTATCTCTAAAAATACATCAGACAATTTAGTCTCAGTGAGGGCAGATTCTTTTTCTGATTTCATTGGTCTTTTCCCTTTGCTGTCACCCTTATCAACATCTAGTTTTTCATCAGAGGAGGAGTCATCAATCACAGTTACCCCTTCTTTATTCAATTTAGGGTTTAGTAATTTCTTCATATTCAGCCTGAGCTTGTTTCTGGGTCTAGTCTTTGGTCTCCACCCAGGAGCAAGTTCCCCTACCATTTTCAAAGTTTTTCCCTTATGGATGACAGATGCAAATTCCATGACTTTTAGCTTCTTTTTCTTTGGTACTACTACCCTATCTTCCTAGCTGTTCAATTCTTTTTTAATGCCAACCTTAGTTTCATCAATAAAAGGAAGCTTATCCTCCTCCAATAGGTATGTTTCATCCTCTGACAAGATTGTAATTGGATTTTGCTTTTGGAATTTGGTGTCTTCTTCATCACCTGAAACTTTCTCTGCAAGTACAATCTTTTCATCAACAAATGTCTCTGTTGGTGCATCATCCTGAATAGGCTGAGTCTCCTTATTAACAGACTGCAAAACTTTGCTCTCATGTCATTTAGATGTTGTTTAGATTCACAATCTTCTTTTGTAGGCTTTGCAGCTTCCTCTAATTCGACAGTGTCTTCATCTTTAACCTTTATCCTTTGTCTTAGTTTTCTAATCAAGGCCTGTCCTTTATCAGCCTGCTTTCTATTAGACTGACCTTCTTGACTATTCTGAAACCCTGACCAAAAAAGGAAATATTCCCAGGTTTTTCCTTCTCTCCGCAAAACATTGTTGATAATGAGTTTGATAAGTCCATGGTGAAAAATGGACTGTCTAGTATGATTTTGGTGTTCTTTGATTCTACAAGACATCTTCTGCAGGCTCTTTAGCAAGAAGAAAGGCAGGTTCATCTTTGATTCATTACTGAGGTGTTGAAGGAACCTGAAATGGTATTTAAAAATGAAGGCATACCTTCCTTCACATGTAATATAACTTTGTAAAACCTTAATAGGTTCTACCCATTCAGGCCTGAAGTTATGAATGGGCACATCCTTACCCCAATCTGGAACTACACCATGCAGTAAGTACCTTTGTGCATTAAATGTGAATGACACTTTCTTAAACCAAAGTTCTCTCTAATTTTTAACCCCTGTTGCCTCAGCCACCAGCTCTTTTGTCAATTTTAATTTCAAAGTTTCAAAAGATACAGTATCTTTGTCATAACACTGAGAAAACTTATGGGAGACCTCAACATTGTATCCATCAATTTTCTTGAAAAATATCAACCATCCTGCATTTTCAAATTGCTCAGCACATCCTGGGAATTTATCTATCCAACTGAGATCAGTGGGCTCAACCCTATTACTTTTTCCACTCCTCTTCATTTTCAATATGGTTTGCAACACCCGTCAGTAATCTCACAGTCTATTTTTCTTCAAATTTGCATATTTTTGGCAGTCTATTTACCTTCAAACTCTCACAGTATGCCCTATCAGCAATTCAAGAAATGTTTTGTGCCAACTTTCAGTAATTTGACCTAATCACAGGTTCAAAGACCTCCAATAGTTCTGTTCTGAACTTTACTAACCCAAACGATGCATATTTAGATATTTTGATTAATATCTCATCATTCAAAGTCTATTGAGTGAGTAAATTCATGTCCTTCTTTAAAAATTTAACATTATAGGCTTTATCAGAAAAAACCCCCAAATTTAACAAACCCTATCAAATGTCATGCAGGATACCTCATCCAAAGCTTAATACAGGCGCTGGAAGTCGATCCTTTGAAAGGTTAGGTGTTGAATTGCACGTTCCAATTGTCTTCAACCCTCCAGATCGCTTCGAACTGTCATCTCTAGGAAGCCCTAATTCTTCCTTCAACTGTCAAAATTCCAATTTTTCAGCAATATGTCTCCACCATGATGTTCAATTCCTTCGTAATCTTCAGCTTAGGAACCTATTCCCAAAAATCCTGCCTCATTCCACTCACTGTCATCATTTGCCATGAATTTGCATATAATTGCCACGATCTCCCTCACACGATGACCAGACACCTGTTTCCATGATTAGCCTGGCAAGACACATATCAAACATGCTAATTGATGTGATTAACACCTTAGGAACGAAACCACCGAAAAAATCAGAGTGAAAAATGACTATTTTGGCAGTCGTGACTTTCTTGTAACGTGCCAGTGCATTAATTTCGCTCTTGCGCTACAAGAAAGTTCAAACACATAATTTTATGTCATTTAATCACTAATCTAGCTTTAAGACTTGGTTTATATGATTAATCTTTGATCTTAGTGTCATTAATGAAACCATTAATCAATATACACCTTGTAGAACCCTTCAATTATGAACTCTATGCAAAAAATTATAAAAGCAAGCTTAAAAATAGGAAAAAATCAAAATGATGAAAATTAAAAGGCATAAACTGAAAATTAACCTTTACACCAAAATTTCCTAGAAGTAAAAATATTAGCAAATTTCAAAAACATAAACAAAAGCATAAAACTAAGGAAGAAAAAATCATGACCTAACATCTGGCTCCTACTGCGGGATGAAGTCCTCCTTGTGAGGCTTCAAGAACCTGTAGACCAGTGCCTTCTTTTCTACTACCTACTAATCTGCAAAATTTCCATTGGGTTATGGAGTCCTTATTGTGTTTTACTCACACCGGTATATACAATGAAAAACAACAATTCCCCTAAAAAACTATAGAAATGCTTGAGGAATCGTCCATTAACTGGACTTGACAATTCCTCACCCTCCAAAGTCTGTAGGACAAAAGTGTTATTTTCCAAAAACTTAGATACTAGGAAAGGGCCAAACCAGAGGTTGTCAAATTTTCCATGTTTCCCTTTTTGCTCTTTCCTGGCATCCCACCTTAGAACCATGTCACCAATTGAGAAAGTGTTGTCTTTGATTTTCCTGTCAAATCTGTCTTTTATCTTCAATATGTATAACTATGCCTTTTCTTCCACTCTTTCTTTGTTCTGCTGCAACTCTATCATCTCATAAATCCTTCTCTGCATATCATTAGGTTCTTCCTGACAATTCTGAAGAAAATTCATCACTGGAATGCCCAACTGAACAGGAAAAAATGCATCTGTACCATATACTAATTGGAAAGGAGAAATTCCAATTGCTTGCTTGACTGTTATTCTATCATCCCATAATGCATATTTCAGCATAGAATCCCATGATCTCTTATTATGCTTTAGCAGTTTCCTAATACTATGAATGATATTTTTATTTGAGGACTCAGCTAAACCATTACCTTGGGGATAGTAAGGAGTTGAATGTTTCAACAAGATACCATTATTTTCACAAAATGATTCCATTGCCTTGGACTTAAAAGATTTTGCATTATATGTCACTACTTTCTGAGGACACCCAAACCTACTGAGGATATTTTCTTCAATAAATTCCATAATCACCTTATCTGTGGCATTCCTAGTAGGGATAGCTTCCACCCATTTGGTAAAGAAGTCTGTTGCAGTCAAAATCCACCTATGTTGTCCTGAGGAAGATGGACTTATCTCTCCTATAAAGTCTAGACCCCATTGCTGGAAAGGAGCACTTACTACAATTGGTTTTAAAGGTAACGACAACATTTTTTTCTTGCCAGCAAACTTCTGACAAGGGATGCAAACTCTTAACTACTGATATACATCTGCAAACAAAAAGGGCCAATAGTACCCATCTCTTAAGATCTTGTATGCTATTGCCTTCCAGTACTTGTGACCTCCATAAGCACCATCATGAGATTCAGAAATCACTCCTTCAATTTGAAGTTTATCTAAGCATTTGAGTAGAATACCCCCTGGGTCCTTCCAAAATAACTGTTGTTCCACTAAAAAGTACTTAGTAGTTCTTAGCTTCAAATATCTAGTAGCTTTTCTATCTAAATGCTCAGGACATTGCAAATACAACAGAAAATACACAATGTCTGCATACCATGTGGATGCTGAATAAAAGTCCATAATCTTCTCTTTCTCCAACTCTGCTTGATTTTCTTCCTGAGCTAGCTCTTCTACCATCACATGCAGTCCTAAAGCTTGGCAATTTGATTCAGCCAGTAGCTTGGCTAAACCTTGTCCCTTGACTAGTTTGGTAGGTCTGATATCTACATCATACTCCATGATTTTAGCAATCCACCTGCCTCTTTCCCCTCACTGGTAGGCTTTGTCAAAACATCTTTTACAGTAGCATTAGGCACATATGAAATAACTTTAGAATGCAAAACATAGATTCTGAAAAATTTCAAAGCTTTCACCAAAGAATAGGTCTATTTTTCCAAGATGTTGTATTAAAATTCAGAATCTCTGAGAGTTTTGCAAAAGAATACAATAGGTTGCTCAAGACCATCCTTATTCTTCTACAATAGAACAGCTGCTAGTGTATCTTAAGATGCAAATGAAAATGTTAGAAATTCTCTGGTGAAATCTGGACTTACTAATACAGGGGCTTCAGTAAGAGCCATCTTGATTTTTTCAAATGCATTCTTTGCTTCGGTTGTCCATTTGACTTCTTGATCCTTTTTTAGCATGGTTGTAATCTGCTTGATAGTCTCAGCAACGTTTGGTATAAACCAACGTAGAAAATTGATTTTACTAATGAAAGATTGGACATCTTTTTTACTCCTAGGAAGACTTATCTTCAATATTTATTTTACCCTTTCGGGGTCAATCCTTATACCATCAACAGAAACTAAATGACCCAGTAATTTTCCTTCCTGTACAGCAAAGTGTGACTTCTTTGGATTCAAGGAGAAACCAAATTTTCTACATTTTAATAAAGTATGTTTCAAATGTTTTAGATGTTCATCATCTAATTGTGAAAATACAATAATATCATCTAAGTAAATTACCACAAACTTGTCCTTTTCTCCGACAAAAGCTATATCCATAGCCCTCTGAAAAGTTGCTCCAACGTTTGTTAAACCAAAAGGCATCTTATCATACATGAAAGTTCCACAGGGAGTGGTAAAAGTTGTTTTCTCCTTATCATCAGGATGCATAGAAATCTGATTGTATCCTGAGAAACCATCAACCATAGAAATCCTCTGTGCTCCAACAACCTTCTGCAATATTTGCTCAATTTTAGGCAGAGGATAATTATCCTTTAGTGAAGATCTATTCAAGTTTCCAAAGTCAACACACAGTCTGATTTCTTCATTATTTTTCCTAACAGGAACTAGATTAGCCACCCATGAAGAGTACCTAAGAGGAACAATGATCTTGGCATCTAATAAATTCTTCACTTCTTTTTCAATAACAGGAAACAAGGCTGGATTAATCCTCCTTAATTTCTGATGAAAAGGTTTAACATTCGGTTTTAAAGGGACTTTATGTTGTATAATTCCAGTATGATATGTTCTCAATTCTTCATAATACCATGCAAAGACATCAACATGTTCCTTTAACAATTTTATGTACCTGTTTCTCTATTCATTTGTGAGTGCTTTCGAAATTTTCATCATTTTGGGATGTTCTGCAGTGCCAATGTTACAATCCACCACATTCTCTTCTGAAGACTGTACAACAATTTTTAGAGTTGTATCATCTTTTGAAAATATTCTTTCTAAAGGTACCAAAGCTTTTTGGATGAAATTACCTTTTAGTTCAATGATCTTGTGTCCAGCTATTTCATTTTCAGCAATCTCTTCCACATCTCCATCCTCATCTTCTTCCTCTTGATCAATCAGCGAATTAGAAAACTCATGTGTAAGCTCCAAAAATCTTTTAATTTCAATGTCATCTTCAAACACTCTCCACTGCTTTACATTATCAAGTACAGATGGTCTGTACCTAACCTCAATGGGATACCTCAACTGTGTGGTTTTGGGAATTCTAAAATGTGTAGTAGCTAAGGCCAATGAATCTGTAGTCTGATTATGGTCTCTTGGAATATAGGTAATGTTAAAAGCTACAAAATAATTCTCAATCATGTCCCATACCTCATTTCGATAGACTTTCAGCAAATATTGTTTCACTTGATAGTTGTTCCTCACCTGCTGAACAACTAATTCAGAGTCGCCATATGCAGAAATCTGCTGAATGCCTAAATCCTTGGCAGCCTTCAATCCTAACAGCAAAGCTTCATATTCAGCAGTATTTTTTGTAGTAACAAATTCTAATTTATACATCAATTTTACTATTTCACCACTAGGGGATATGAGAAGAACCCCTGCTCCAGCACTTTCTTTGCAAGATGATCCATCAAAGTATAGTTGCCAAAGCTCATCTTCCTGTTCCTTGCTGCATTTAACTGGCTGCTCCTTTTCAACCTGTAACAAACCAGCAGTATTGTCATCATCACTAAAATGTAACATGCAAGTACCCAAATATTTATCAAAAACATACCAAGGATGGTTGGTAGGGTTCTTGTCATCTATCACAATATAGGCAAACTGAAGCTCTCTGTACAGCCTTCTATTTTCTCCTCCAAACACAGGAATAGTGGCATATGATAAATCCATTTGTAAAGTTCCACCAAATTTCTTTGCCCAGGTGCTAGAGAGAAGTAACCCAAATTTAGGTGTAATATCAACAACCACCACATCCATGATTACACTTTTCATTGGTAATTGAGACAAACTAACAACCATGTCTTTAATCACACGTAAACAGTTTACAGCTCATGAATCAAATGCATACAGATCATGATAGGGTTTGGTTATACTTAGACCTAAAGCCTCCATGACCGCCTTTGGCATTAAATTGTGTGATGCTCCTAAATCTAACAAACAATTATGTATCATTTGTTCATGGACTATCAGAGTAATGTAAAATGGAGGTGAAGCATCTGCTTCATTCTTAGTTTTTTCAGCCAAGGCTGATCCAATAAAAATCTTAGGATTTTCTTCTTGCAAATTCACTATATCAGAAATAGGCCGATTGTTTGCTGAACCGATCATTTTAAGAACTGATTCTTTGTAAGAAGTATTTTTCATTAGTTCAGTAAAAGGAATAGGAATATTTATTTTGCCTAATTCATTTTCCAGATTAAAATTCTGCATAGTTTTATTTACCTCTTCAACCTCCATGTTCTTCTTTTGCTTTTCTAGAATTTGTTTTTTTTTTCTGACAAAGGATAAGATTGCTGCTTAGAAGGTACAACTACCTTCTTCTTTGGGTTTTTTACTACTGGTTTTGGTCCTGACCTCAAATTCACAGTCTTCTTGGGTTCATTTTGACAGACATTAGCAGTTACAACAGTCATTTTCAGATTCAAATCATCCTCTGTTTCAAACATATCAGCATCATAATATTCTGCATTTAAAAACTCTTCTTTAGTGACAAAACCTTCAGTCAGCCTTTCTCCAAAATAGTTCATATCCTGATCTGTGTCTTCAAATAGCACTACTTCATCAATCTCTTCTTCATCAACAACATTGTTCTGAAGAGGTGGAGGTACCCTTTGATCCTCAATCTCTCTCCTTTCTCGCTGAATATCATTATTTCTTCGTTCTCTAGGTATGAAACGAGGAGCAAATTGTCTTCTGAATTGGTTTTGATTGTTAGGGTTTCTTTCACCTTCTTGAACAGGCTTGCTGGAATTTATTTCTAGTTCTAACTTATTTAATTTTGCAGTCAAAATCTTCACTAACTTGGCCATCTCATCAATTTTTCCTTCTGAAGACTGAGATGTAGAAACCCCTGGAGCTGCTTCCTTCTTACCTTTCCTGTCATACATCTGCTGAGCTGTTTCCTTCTTCAATCTGTTGGAAGCCAATATGTTACTCCACCTCTAAAGCTGCATCCTGCATATTCAGTAAAGAAACAGGTCATCTCTCTCTTAGTAGTAAAGAAAATTCATGATCGAAAGGATTTGCATATGTAAGTTTTGCAGATGTTTCTGAAGGTTTTATTTCTGCAGGTATTCTGCTGTACATTTTATTGAATCTTTTTGAAAAATATGCAATGGTTTCATCCTTCTTTCTCCTGAGGGCTCCAAACTCAGTTATATAATAAGTATGGTCTTTGGTGTCACCCCATTGTCTCATGAAGAGGTCCTGAAGCTCTTCTATGATGGTGATTGAATTAGTAGGCAGCTCCCTAAACCATTTTCTGACATCTCCATCAAGGCTCTGCACAAACATCCTCATCCATACGTCCTTAGCTTCAATGTTCTGGTTATCAGCATAACTGAGAAAAGATTCACAGTTCTCTTCAGCTATAGTTTGTCCCTATCCATTAAACCTAGGCAAGTATTTCTGATAGTCACCTCCGGGCAGTGCATTCAAAGGGTGAGGCAAAAATAATGGTGCATATCTAGCTACAACCATTCGGTCCATAATGTCTTTAGGCTGATTTTGGGCTGCCATTTTAAGGTTGATTGAATTTGGTGATGGAGAGATTTGGCTGGAACTTGGCTGAAAAGGGGTTTTACCTACTTTCAAATGAAACAAAGTTATCTTACCAGGAGATACTGTTTTAGCTTTTCTGAAAGATTGAGGATCAATGAAAACTTGAAAGTTACTGACAAGTATTATGGGCTTTAACCAAGGTGAAGTTTCTTCTTCTTTTATCAAAACAGATAAAGGTGATGAACCATCCAACTGATCAGTGTCACATAGGGCTGGTAATGAATGCGACCTTCTAATCTTCCTTGATGTTTTCAATATCTGTTATGGGTCTGAAACACCCAGCTGCAAAGGTGAAATAGGTATGTTTCTAGTGCCAATTCCCCTAGTAGCCACTGTGACAAACTGGTGAAAAGTAGTCTTAGAGATATGCTGGTTTAAGTTCACCTCTCGAAATCAGTGAAATGATAAGTATCCCAGGGAAAGATATGTTTTCAACTTCGTTCCCCGGCAACGGCGCCAAAGATGTTTATGCCAGAAATTGTTTCCAGACTACAAGAAAACAAGCCAACATAATCTCAAATATTTCAATAAAACAAAACTGGGTTTTTCCGGTTTT
>LPNX010346044.1:16813-45690 GCA_001517045.1 Pseudotsuga menziesii | reverse complement strand
GTAAACCCATGAACCCACTATTTCCTAGTTTTGAGTGATTTTCCATCACTCAGGTCAGAAAGCCCCAAAAATCAATTATTGATTATTTTAATTAATAAATTGAAAAATAATGGAGCAAATCCAAAATCATAGATCAGTGGATTCTTAGCTGATTTGATTGAAATCAGTCAGATCTGAACTAGATTGACTGGATCTGACAAATCCTTGACTGAAGGAGGTGATCAAATCAGATCCAGAGTTGATCTTCAGCATCCTTTATGGGGAATTTCGCCCTCCCTCTCTCCTCCACACGTTTTGGCTCATCTGGATGAGTTTTGGTGGATGCTTCAGTCAACAGGTTGAGGTGTCAGTCAGATTAGCTCTCTGATTGACAATTGCACTCAGTGAGACTCAGATTGCACTCAGTGAGACTCAGATCTGGCTTAGTTAGACACAGATCAGGCATTGATGGACTCTCCATCAGCATATTTGGTCTATCTCCTTGGGATTTGCGCTCCACCTGGGCTGGATCTCCTAGTTTTTGTATATATCCAAGCATAGCAGCCTCTTCCTAGCTAGTTAGAGCTGGATTGAAGGGCTTGCTATTGTAATTGTGTATTGATCATCATTTGTTGAAATAAAGAGAAGCTTTGGAGGCTCAATTGTGGAGTACCTTTCATGTGTGGATCATCATTATCATGCTGCATTTGAGGTGAAATTGCTATTTTTTCAATTTTTTGCACTTAACGGTTGTTTGCTTGGATGGTTATTGGAATCATAGGGATAGATCATTGTAAGTAAGCTTACTTACATCTATTTTGCTACATATGTTTGAATGAGCTAATATCTGTATGCTAAATAAGATTATTTGCATGCTGTATCATCCACTTCTCATATGTATCTTCAGATTTAATGGTTTTGTTTGCAGGATTTGTTGTGTAGCTTACAGGTTTGTCGTGATTGGAAGATCTATGGTTCAGGTTTGATTCCATTGGTTTTCCAACAGAGATTGGGAAGATTGTGCCCCTCGGTGCTTCATTAACAAGTTTCCTTTGCAGTTTTGCTTCAGCAACAAGCACTTCTCTTTTCCTTTTCCTCCAAAAATCTTAAATTTTCTTCAAACTGGTTACTATTAAGGAATTTTATTGCTTAGATCTGCCTCATTAAGAAAATTATATATAGATCTAGTTAATAAGATCCTTTTTAAAGTTTAGATCTCAGTTCCGTTTCGCATATAAAGTTATATTTTAAGAGATCTAGCTGAAATTACCCTATTTTTGCAAGCATTTTAATGAAAATTTGTAGCTTGATGTTAAGGTAGTTTCCTTTGCTGTACTTTAAAGTTCATATTCTGCAATAAAGGTGCACATCTTATTGGCTGCCCAAACAGCAAGCCAAGATCCCAAGGAAAGCTTGCTTTCCTTGGTTTCTTTTTGCATAACTAGATTACCCCAATTTAACAAAATTTTACTTAAGTTTTTTTTCGATAAATGGTGTAGTAACCCAAAACACTTTCAAAGTGTGTTTGGGCATATTTGATTCTGCTTGCTTGCTGTTTTTTAGCAGGTCCAACAAAAAAGAGGAGGAGACTCTGCCAAATTTCCAACTCTTGGACGAATCGGAGCTTCACGGAAGCTTCCCCCACCACCTTGTTTAATTCTAGCTTGTTACAAGCTTGTTGTAAGCCTTTGGATCCCAAATAACAAGGACCAAAGTGCATCAATTTTAATTTTCTGATATTGTAAATCGTTGCTAATAAAAAGAAAAGGTCATTTCGAATAGGCTCTTTCGAGCCTATTCACCATCCCCCCTGGGGGGATTTGTGTCGGTGTCAATTTTTTACTTCTTTGTTCATATCTTTTCAAACTAGCGTAGCTCTAATTTGCAGGGTAGTATACTTTGATTCATTATCAATTTCATATTCCATATTTGATATTTCAAAGTAATCTTAATACTTACTCCATGA
The DNA here is from genome assembly GCA_001517045.1 of Pseudotsuga menziesii. Lineage (NCBI taxonomy): Eukaryota > Viridiplantae > Streptophyta > Pinopsida > Pinales > Pinaceae > Pseudotsuga > Pseudotsuga menziesii. The sequence continues at coordinate 43,745 of LPNX010346044.1, read as the reverse complement.
CTTTTCGATTGATCCGAAAGGGGAAAGAGATGCGTGGTAGGGCTAATTAAAAAACCGGAATTGTGTATGTGTGTTTTCTTTTTCATCATTTGTTTCTTCAGCTATTATAAAATTAACCCCTCCTTGATTCCCCGATTGAGATCCACTTGAATCGAAAGAGGTTCCTAGAGGGTTTTCTATTTAACAAGAACACCCTTTCTTTAAAAATTTACTAAAATTGACAAGACTCCGGTGTGTATGCTCTGCACTTGGCTGCGGTTCGTCTGATCAGTCAAGCTGTATCAAAAGCATTTCAGTGACTAGAATAATTAGGACTCACTCTCCCAAGTTGACAAACCATCAGGTGAAAATCCAACACCTAGATCAAACCAACACGGTGGCAAAATACCCAAAGGAAGCAGGAACTTCTGAAAAGCGACCTCGGGGCGCCGATCTCTGTCACACCCTAACGGGTGCGTTATGAACAATAGCCCCAGAGACTCCATTCAGCCCACATATTCCTTGTGGGTTGCCGTGAAGGTTTAGTTTTGGACATACTCCAAGTACTCTCGGGTATATCTGGAGTCCACTCCTTCGCCTAATTTTAATCAACTCATATTTCACATTAACTTAAAACGTACCAAGAGGAAATTGCAAAACATTCACTCCAAGCACATGCAAGTACATTGATTTTCTTTTGACTCCATTTTAAGGCACTGGTTATTTTCTTGCTATATATATATATTGTGTCTCAGCATTGTGCTTTCATGCGCTCATTTTATATCTTGTCATCTATGGTTGTTTATGGTTAAATTTCAAACTCCTAAGTAACTCATTCAATTTAACATCACCATACTAAGATATTTAGGCTCAGTAACTTAATAAGGTCTACTCCCCTTGGCTTCGTTAGGAGTTGAGCCTAAACGGAGGAGTCAAGAACAAGGTGACAGCCTTGACTCGAGACTTGGCCCCAAGGACACACCGAGTGGCTTGAAGATTTCTGCCACGTGACCCAGGTGTGTGAAAGGCGGCAACAATTCCATAAGGCACTGGTCCTTGTGATCAATTTTCAGTTGCTTCTTATATATCTGGAGCATTTATATTATCGTGGTTGTCTTGCTTTAAATTATCAAGTGGTTGTTTCCTCAATCTTGTGATCTTGCATTTATCTTGTGATTATTTTATTTCATCATTATAAAGTTGTAATTATTCAAAAAATCCTAAAAAAAACACCCATCCGCATCACTCAACACCAAAAACACTTAAAAAAACATAGAGCCATAGACAACTCTTTGTGGGGACTACCCCCTTTGGATTCGTTAGGAGTTTGCCTAAACGGAGGAGCTTGGATTCAGGTGACAGTTCCTGGCTCATTGCTTGCCCCCAAGGCCACACCTCTCCCACTTGTAGTGAGGAGACAACTTTTGAAATACTTCTGCTGCTGGTGTGCATCTCGGTGGACAACAGAGTAAAAACCTTAGGTTCTAGTTTTCATTAGGGTCCACCCCCTTCGCTTCGCTAGGAGTTGGCCTAGACAGAGGAGCTGAGTATCAGGTGACAGCACTTGGCTTGAGCTTGCCCCCATGGTCGCACCTAGTGGCTTGAAGATTTCTGCCACGTTACCCGAGGTGTGAATTAGGCGGCAACATGGATACATGGAGGATTTTGTTTGATCATTAATCTTTTCTTGTTTCTAATATTGTTTGCTGCAGATAAAGAGGTTCCTCAGTACACCACATGTGAAGCTTCAAGGCCACTCTTCTCTCCAACCTTTCTCCCTTTTTTCCTTCTCCCAATTTCTTATTATCATTTCGGTTCTATTGTTTTAGAAAGAAAAAACAGTTCTAGATCTAAAAATAACTTCAGATTCATAAAGAAATCTTGAATGTTTTTTGCTTTATAGATCTAACCAAAATTTCCAAATTTTCATCTTTTCTAAGTTTAAGTCATTTTTGTAGTAAAAACAAAAGGCTTGATTTATAAGTTAGCACTTGATTTTATTTTCATATCTAACAAGTTAGTGCTCCAATTTGTTTGCTATCCTTAAGAGGCATACAAAGACCCTAAGAAGGCAACTTTTTAGCTCACTTTCTCATTTCTCAATCACTTTTTACCTAGTTTTTACTATTTTTACTTAGAAAATTTTCGGCAATATTCTTGTATTTTTTCTAAGGTTACTTGGGAGCGTGAAGCGGGAGCAAAAAGAGAAATTTTCAGAAGCTTCCGGTTTTGGAACATTTTTTAGATAATATATATTTTTAATATATTTTGATGCATATATGTCAACAAATGCTTGTAGAATGTTGACTTAGTTATGGAAAGCATAAAAACATGAAATAAACCATAACATAATACCATATAACATCATTAATCAACCATCAATGACTCAATCAATTATCATATACTAGTGAATTCGTCAAACATAGGTCCATAATCTATTATCCATAACATCAAGTTATCAACCTTACAACTTCAGAGTTCAACTTCAAACTTCAAACTTGAATTGCCATGTAATGTTCACAAAATAGACCATAATAAATATAAAAAGTCAATGACTCAAGTTCTCAAATGATGAATCTCAACAGTGCAGAAACTTGAAAGTTGAAAGTATTGTAAATAAGAAAAGACAAGAAAAGTAGATTTTATGGATGTTTCCTCTTGCCACGGGAAATTTCTAATTTCTTTTTTCGTGGTCTATGAACGAAGGGAGCATGATTATCATCCCCATTAGCCACCGATGTTGAGCGGCTTGAGCCATGTACAAGACTTGGTCCTACATGACCCCCCCTCGCTGATGCAGGTGGGGGTTGTGAAGTTGAACCCCTAGGCAAAGATGGTGCATCTAAAAACAAGGTAGTAGATGGCGGTGGCATTGTTGCTGCTGCTGCATGGTCATCCTCATTGCCCAAAAGCTCATCCTCCAAGCGCTCTAAAGTTAAGGCTCCATCCTCCAAGTTATGCTCCTCCTGATTGTTGTCCCAAGTGACATATGATCTATCGCTTTTGGCCCGCTCACAGTAATGAGTCAACAACCGCAAGTTGTAATGTACAGAAACCAACCTTTTTGCACGATTTTCATTTAATTAGTTTCTTTTCACTTTGTGGATGAAGCTATAGGTGCTCCAACACCTTTCTGCAGGAAATTGTTTACCACCTGTGAAAGCACTTTGGTTGCCAATTTATGCAAGCATGGGCATGTTGAGCCATACATGTTCAACCATTCAATAGGAGGCGCCCTATCTCGATCTTTTCTAGCATGCAACATACCAAACATACCAATATCACTGAGGTATTTGCTTAATTCACTACGCAATACGACACATTCCACTGCATCAGAGACTAACTTGTCTATAGCAGCCATGTACCCAACCTGTACCTTTGGATCTGTGTGGGGCTTTCTCCTAACCCCACCCCCAGGTGTTGGTTTAGCCAACCAAGATGGAGAATAATATTTTGGTGTTAATACATATGCTAAGGCATGCAGTGGAACATTGAGATGTTCCCACCTTTTGACCACATGTGTGCGGATATGGTCATACATGATGGGATCCTTCGATTCAATAATATCTTTAATGTGGTCCAACATGCTATCCATCTGCTCATACACCTCCCTAATTACGGGCTTATCTATATCTGCAAATTGAATCATGTGATAAATGGGCTTTGTGAAATGCATAACAAACTTGACACTTGCCCAAAATTGACCATCGAGAACTGTGTCTTCCACATTCTTGAAAATCAAGCCCGTCAGATGTGGATGTAGCCCTATCTTTCAAGACTTGCCATGAGTCACTTGATACCATGCTAGCCAATGCCTCTCTTACCTTCAAAAGGCGCCTGAAGGTGAGGTAATAGCTAGCAAATCTAGTCTTTGCTATCTTTAATAGCTCTAACTTTGAGTGAGTGCGGAAAATGCCATGGGCATTGCTATGGTTGGTAATAAATCTTATCATGTACTTGCCCTTTTTGTACAGTTCACCAATCCATTTGTATTCATTTTCCTTCAACTTAATAATGTCATGCATCATAAGGTTCAATGTGTGAGCTAAACACTTAGAACAAAATATGTTGGGGTATTTATCTTCAATGATTACTCTTGCTTCCTTACAATTAGCAACATTATATGTTATGACTTGGATGACATTGTATGGACCAATAGCTTCAATGTTTTTGAGTAGGAGTTTTGCAATGTTCATGCTGGTCTTGAATTTATTAGAGTAGTCATGTGCCGAAAGGAAGACTGCACCAGTAGCAGAGACACCAAGAACATTTATCAATGGCTTACCTTTCACATTTGTCCAACCATCTGATACAATTGAGACACCATACTCATTCCAAGCATTTGCGAATTGGCCCAAAGCATTTTGGATCTTGGCTTTTTCTTTGTCAAGCCCCACAGTTCTAGCTTTGTCATACTCGGGGCTGTTGTATCCTGCTGGGGCAGTGCAGATGGCCTCTACCATTTCATGCCAATAGTGTGAGCGAAGAACATTGAATGGTATGCCATATGCATAGAGAAACCTATACACTTTTGAATCCATGTCATCCCTACCACTTTGATCAAGGAAATCTGATATTGTCTTGCCACGTGATTGCATGGGAGAGAATCCACTGCCTTGGGTGGATGGGCCTCCAGTTCTTGGTGAGCATGAAAGGTCATGGTCATTTGATGATCGTTTTGTTATGTTTTGTGCTTCAAATTCTTCCTTCTTATAGATGGCTCTTTCTATTGATACTGCATTTGGGCAAACACAAACTCCTATAGTTTTTCTTTCATCACATGGCATGTGCCCACATAGATGTCTTCTCACACGGGTATATGAACCTGTGTATGTCTTTTTACAACGGGGGCAAACAAATTTGGTGGTTCCACCCCCTCTACTTCCTGCTTGCTTTGTGACATATTTCCAAAAGGGTGTGGGGTCCTCTTTGGGTTTCTTTCGATTTTCCTCCTCCTCTTCCTCTCCATGGTATGTGCTACTTCCCACTTCTTCATCCTCTTCCTCATTCCTCCTCCGGTTTCTAACCACCATCATCAAAATAACAAATGGAACCAACAAAATAAACCATAAACCCATCATCATGGTCGATGCCAGATGGAACTAGAGATTTAACCTGTTGCCTGCAATAGAATGAGGGAGGAACTAGAGATTTAACAGTGTATATTACTACATTCTAGTCACTAGACTCTAGAGTCTAGAATTTATATTCCAAGGCAAGTATTCATAGAAATCAAAGGTCAAAAACTTTCAAAATTCGAAGACAAAGCAAATGACAAATGAACAAAGAAGATTGTAGAGGCTACCTCTTTGGCCCCCACTCTCCAATGATGGCAGCGTTCTCCTCTCCTTGGACCTCCTCTCCTCTCCTCTTCTCTTCTCTTATCTTCTTCTCTTCTCTTGCAAAGTGATAATGAGGTTGGAGAAGAGGGCTTTATTCCCCAAATCCCTCCTCCTTCCCTCCAAAAACGAACCCTCGTCCGTTTCCTCTCTTCCGCGGGGCGCATGCATCGTTTAAAGGGGGAAGCGTCGACAGGAGAGACTGGAAGCATTGGAGGAAGCGAAGGGAAGTGTTGGTGGGAGTGAAGGGAGCAATGGCGGAAGCACTAGGAAGCGTTAGTGTAATCTTTGGAGGAATTCTTGGTGGCTCTCTTTTACATTTCATGGATCTTTTGGTGAGGTAACTTGCATGTGTATTTATTTGATTTGCATTTGTATTAGCTTAGATAGCTTTCCACAAAGTATTTTGTGAAGAGATTTGTAAGTAGAAGTATTTCTGCTTCCATTTGTGAGTTTTTAATAAGATTTATCAAAGTATTTTGGTAGATTTATTGGGTGCTCACCTCTTTGCTTACATTTTGCAGCTCTCATAAGTTTATTTGCAGGGATCTAGAACAAAGGAGCATCTTTCTCCATTGGTTATATTTTTGTTTTCCATTTTCGCACATTTGTTTACAAGGGTTTTAAAACTTAGTTTTTATCATTGTATAGTGATAAAAACCTTGGTTTTAAGGCCCTAACCCTTAGTATATTAGTTCAATACTTTAGATCTACTGTTTTAACATCATTTAGGTGGCTGGAAACTCATTTTTCAGCCCTCTAAACATCTCATTTTAAGCATTTTTACACTCAGATTTTTGCCATTTTTTTGGGGATTTTTGGACTAATTTTTCTAACAAGTTTTCTTTAGTGTTTACTGTGATTTCCAGCGAACATATCTCGCTGTTTTATTGCAGGTTTTACATAGGAGGAAAGGAAGTGCTGCCCATTTTGGTTCAGAGAAGCCTCAAGAACCATCTGGTTCAAAATGGGGCCCAAACCCCCATTTCTCTCCACTTCTTTTGGTATTTGTAAACCCCAAAGAGAGATTCTCTTGGGGTATTCTCAAATCATTTCAAAGCCTTTGTAAATATATTGTAAGTAGATTAGATTCGAGGTAGAGTAGATTACTAGTTGTTAGTTTGCTTTTCTTGCAAGTAGATCTAGATTTCAATTTTTATCCACCCTTCTCTTTTGAAGAGATTGTTGTGTGGTTAGCATAGTTTCAAGTTCTTTCATTTCATTTCAAGCACTTAGCTTTAGATTTATTTCCTGTTTTGTTTTACTGCAAAGAGAGTAATATACAACCTTAAATCCACCCTATATCCTCTGTCCCTTCCTGTTATCTCCCTTTAAGGAACTCATGTCGGGTATGAAATGCGGAAGGATTAGGGGGCTTAGCAATTAATTAGATAATTGCTATTTCTGCTACAATCTTTTGCTTTCACAATTTATACACATTTACTTTCAAGATCCAGGGTTCAAGTACCGGCACCTCCCATAAGGGATACCACTTGGTTGACCTTGTTGATTGTTTTAAAATAAACTTTGGACATTATCAACATTAACATGATTTAAAATAAAACCCCTAAAATAAACCAACAACTGTTTAGCCTCTCCTCCTCTGCTTGGTCATCACTCTTCGGAGTATTCCGAGAAACGACGAGGGGTTGGATAAGCTTTTAGGAATAGGCATCCACCATACATCTTCAGTCACTGACTAAAGATGGTGACCTCAGAGGATAGAAGGGGTAGAAGACCGTGGGGGGTCTCTAGGCGTTTTACGTCCCTCTTGTTGAGCATCAGGGCATCGGGGTTTGACCTGCGAGCTACAGGTGGACTTGTTTCCATTGTTTTGAGCACAACAACATTTCCTCTTTGGCTTTGGAGGATATGTGGTAGGGGTAGTCACATCCCTGGTTCTAAGACTTAAATCAAGATTAAGACACCTTTAAAATTTATTAAAATAAACCAAGAGACATTGCAAAATGTCCTACAAACATGTTACTACAAAGCATTTCACTCCATTTCACAGCATAGATTTCATTTTTACTTTTCAAGTAGTTGTTTAAGCTTTTGCAATCTCATATGTTGAATGGTTTAACAACTGTAATTATTTCACAGCATTTGTTTATCTCACTGACAACCTGCTCATAATTTGTGGATATTGTTTATACTGTACAATTGATTGATACTATTCATATGTTCATTTGATTATTCTGCGGAGCTGACTATCATTGCTTTAAATGTTTAGCTAATCATTCATTTCTGTGCATATTGTCCAAAGTATTCAACTTATTTCATTTGTAGTCTCATTCGGTTAGAAAACACTTAAACTGTGGATTAATTAATCTAGATCTGCATTTCATCTGAAAGTTGCATTTGTCTTGACTCCATTTCATTTATAAGCCTTGGTTTTGTTAATCTAAAAAGGTTTGACTATCATTGAAAGTGAAAATTTGCATTGCATTGGCTGCTTGTCATCCTTTAGATAGTGCAAGACCTCGGCCCATACACCTTAATAAAGATCCCATTAACTAAATTGTTAATAAACTTAGGAACTTAGTATTCCATAAGGGACTACCCCCCTTGGCTCTGTCAGGATCTTGCCTAAATGGAGGAGTTGTGGACTATGGTGACAGTGGTCCGCAGCTCTCACTTGCCCCCAAGGACACACATAGCAGGTTATTGACTTTCCTGTCTCATAAAGAGTGTATTAGGCGGCAACAGGCTTCATTGCCCAATGGTGTTTTCTGTTTGTCTGTCTTACACTTCAAAATACAAACAACTTGTTCCCATCAGAAATCTAGCCTTCTGAATGCTTGCTACGAGACATGTGTATGTGAATGGTCTTGTGACACTGAGAGAGCCCTCTCTGGCTGTATAGGCTAGAATACAACTTAAAGGTTGGTTTGAAATGGTTACCCCAGTGATTTCCTACCACAACCATAGGAAAATTACTTGGTGATAACAGACATCACACTTTTGTTTTTTGGAAATGCTTCTTATAGTAACTTACAGTTGTCCTTTGGCTAAGTTGCTGCCCTATAAGGGATGATCCTATGCTGTCAAATCAGCCAGTACTTGCACCAACTAGGGGGGTTTTAAACTTGTGTCTTAGCATTAATACAAGCCTCATGGCGTTGTGGTTTGCAACTAGACCACGCAATTGTGGGTTAACATCACACTTGGAGTCTGAGAACTATATCCTATTAATGTACATAAAGGTTACAACAATTTAGACATGATTTGCCCTATCCAAAGAATATCTGAGATTGATCATGTAAGATAGGAGCTTAGATGGCTTGTGGGAAGTTGAAGCCTTATGTACTTACTGATGATAAAATAACAATAGAGCTACAAGCCAAGAAACTGTTCTCGTTGATTGCAGTATTAAGAAGTAGATGATACAAAATTTGGAGCTTATTGTCTACCCCGGACTAATAGTGATGTAGTAATTGGGTAGGCTTGAATTAAGCCAAAAACATAGTGACTATAACAAAAGAACCTAGTATACCTTTTGCCTTGAAGAACAGAAAAACAAAAGTCAACAATGCTTGGAAATCTTAAAGATTTAGTGCCATCTCATTCTTTAAGTCAATATCCAATATGATGCAGTTGAGCTGGGGGGTTGTTGTTTGTCGTCATCTATCGTCATCTATCTACCTAGAGGTGGCTTTGGCTTGAGGCTCTTTCTTCTCCTCTACAACCCTAGCCTTAAGGACCTAGTAAACCCTAACCAAAGCATCGTATTTGGCCTCCATAGTTTCTAGCTTCCTTAGAATGGTAGATTGTGCTTGGGTCTCTCTCTTCCATTGCTTGTACTACAAGGGACTTGACTAACCAATATAATTTTAGATGTTTTTGAGACCTTGGTGTTTCTACTTCTAGACCCGCGTGTTTGGTATCCATTGAAGGGCCTCACTGTCAATGAATTTTGTAGTGAGGCTGCGTCTGGTAGTGGCTTTCCCCTCCAAATCATTGATTTCTTCTATGATAGAAGCAAAATGGGATTGGTGAAACCTTTTGGCTATAGCCATAGCCTCCTGTCGAGTTCAAGGAATCTTCTTTAGAGATTACCTGGGAGGGATATTAACCTTATGAGGCCTTCCTTTCTAACCTGATTGAGGTATCCCTTATCTTCTTCCTTAGCTTGTGCTTTCCCTTTCTTGTCCAAGACCAGGCACTTCCTTGCCTTTTCCCCTTCGATTTGAGTTGAATAGTCGTGGAGAGCAACTTATTTAGTTCAACAGAGACCTAATATGTTTTCTTGATAGGAATTCCTCAATTGACCTCAGGGGTCCATTCAATCTACCTCTTCACTGCCACTCTATTGACGCTAGGTTAGTTTACCCAATCGCCAATCCTATAAACAAACCATGCCAGGTGTTTCTTCTGGTCCAACACTGAAGGAATGCGGACCAATAGAATTGAAGGTCTGAGTTCTTGGCTAGAAGCATGAAATAGTTAGTTAGCGGCTAAGCTGTTGGGAGCGGGAGCAAAGTGAAAAGCGAAATTTTCAAAAGCTCCCATTTTGGGAGTGTTTCAGGAGCGTTTTTTATATAGCATATATTTTAATATATTTTGATGGATTTATATCTAAAATACATGTAGGATGTTGAATTAACTATACAAAACATGGGTTAAACCATATAACATCAATCATCTAGTAGTTATAACTTATACCATTGTCATCAGATGATCAACCATAACAACTTTTATAGGAGCTTGGCAAAGAAGGGAAGTACCATAACATTGTCATCAAATTGTCAACCCAGTATAGGAGNGGGGGGGGGGGGGGGGGGGGGGGGGGGGGGGGGGGGGGGGGGGGGGGGGGGGGGGGGGGGGGGGGGGGGGGGGGGGGGGGGGGGGGGGGGGGGGGAAGAGGAGATGCTTCCAGAGGTCAGCGATGCAGAGAACTCATAGAGGACTTGGTTCTGCTGGTTTGAGCAATCAGAGACCAACCACAATAGTTTTCAGGGCATGAGAGCTGATGAAGCGGTCCAAATTTAAGCTAAGGAAGTCGCTTCCCTTCATAATTCCTTTCCAACCTATGCTGAAACTCCACCTGAACTTGATATCATTGCAGTCCACGTGATAATGGAGACCCCCATCATTCAGATTAATGGTCCAGTACCCTCCAACCTGATTCTTGTCCCTTCCGTCTGTGTTAACCTTTGTATCCCACCGGTTGCCATGAGGCAGAGTTATGGTGAGTATGCATGGTGTCGCTTCTGCCTTTCACGTGGACATGGATCTTGTTAACCCCATATTGCATGGGTGTTCAATTGTGGTTCTTTGTCATAGTTCTCAGGAAATGATAGTTATGAGTAGCCTTGCAATCACTTTGCCTCTATAACAATGCTGGTTGCGTCTAAGGGTACCTTTCTCAGCATAATTGTACACAAAATTGATGAAAAACACGGATTAGAATTTGTTCGGCAGTAGATGATTGAAGTCATCAGAAAGTTTAACATGTAGCTGCTAATTTCAAGCATTTTGATGACCATAACCTGTGTAACCATGACCTTTTCTGAAACACACAGATGGGAAGAATGTAGATTGATGGCCCTTGAACATAAATTATAAGGAGGATTCTTTGCTGTCAACTAATTCCTATGGCCTAAAACTGAAGATAAACTAGTGCTGTAGCAAGCGACTATTTTCTGCTCAAAATGCTGTGTACACTGCTTGCCCTGTGTGAGTATACAACCACCACTTCGACATTTTTCTTAACTAGCAGCAGTTTCCAGTCCGATTTCAGATTATTTTTGGGGCATTGGCAACAGCAGGGTAATGAGACATTTTCAGAATGTTAGCAGTCTATCTTATGAGGGATCTCCTGTGAATGTTATTAGCATCTATGTATACATTTATCCTCATGGATCTAGGGTTTAGATTGCAACTGCTTTGTGTTTGTATCCATGGGATGGCTTAGAGGACAAACCTTTTCATTTGGACTGCTGACTATACACCTACTTGGACTCGTCTCCGCTCAATCATCCTATACAAATGCCAAGTGGTACACCATGGTTGACTCGTGATTATGAGATACATTTATATATTTGATGCCATTTTCCATTGTTTGTCCACTTTTGAGTCCTTGATTGGACAACTATCAAGGTTTAGGATTTAGTATTGACTTTGATGTATCACTCACGATTTGGCATCCACTACATCATATATATATCAGTGTTTTTTCTATATTTATGTGCCAATGTGTTTATTTGATGTTGTTGGTTTATATGTTTAAGAAAAAAAAGGAATTTATTTTGTATTTTTTAATCCTTGCTGCAGTTTGACAATTTTTTCTGACTTTTTGCCGATGTTGCTGATAAGTTGTATTGTGGATCCCCCACTGATTTTTTTGCTAATGTTACTGAGAAGTTGTAATCTGGACCCCCTGTCAATTTGTTTTGCCGATGTCATTTTTTTAAACAATGATAAAAATATGTTTATGGTGCATAATAAAATAGTGTTGCAATTTTAAGTGTGTATCTTTTCTTTGTTTCTGTGTTATTTCTCAATGTTGCAAATATTGTTTTGGGGAATATATCGCTGAGGGTCTGGAAATAAACTTATCAGAAATTTTGAGGAAAATATCGAGAATTATCGGAAAATATCGGCAAAAATAAACTTAGACCTGAAGAATTATGAAAATATCAGACAAATCAGCAACACCATAAATTCGGGAGAAATTGGAGATATTTGTAACTCTGTTATTTTTCCAATCTTTCTCAATTTTGAACATATATGGCTTGTTGGTGAAATATTTTTCTTTTCTTAGGTGTCAATTATAGTTGATTAATGCTTGACAATTTTCTCTTCCTTATGTCAGCAATATTTGTTTTCTCCCTAATTTGTAGGTCCAGTCTGCTATTGAAGTTGTGAAAGTTGAAAGAACACTTGATACATCAAGATTGGCTGCACTGTTAAAAGAAATTTCACTCTTAGCATCCCAAGAGCTTTCTTTGCAGCTGCCCCATGGCATTTCAAGACAAAGTCATGTTGAGTATCCTGAGGTAACTTTCTGAAACATCAATTATAAAATTGATCACTTTGCAGATAACGAAACATGTTTACAAGAAAGGAACCCCCTTGTAGTCTTACATGGAAAAATGTTGAAATTTATTTCTTACGTTATGCAACAGTCTCATTATTGGGCTTCAGTCACTTGGGATATGTAAAATGGGTTTTATCAAATGTCTTCTATGGATTGAGTCATGCACTAAGTACAAACAGAAATTTACTACCTTTCATCTCTTACGAAAATCTCGTGTTCAAGCATGGCACTTCCATGCAGTATCTTGTCTATAGATGAAAACAAACTAAATCTTTGTTTCTGTATTTCTGCTAGGAAAAGTATTTGCATTAATAATTTATGATTTACAATCTTCATTTTTTGCAGATTACTTTAATTCATATAGATAAGGAGTAGACAATTACTAAAATGTTATTGAAGTATAATCGTTCTTTTGGTTTCGAGGAAGACAGATGTTAAAGGAGACAAGTGTCAAATAATCTCCATGATATCCTTGATATAGAGAAAATCGTGGATATTGATGATCAGAACATAAATAAGCATGTTATGAGTTGATTTTTAGTCCAAGTTTGATTAATTCAGAATTTCATTTATAGGATGAGATCCTAATATGGGTTTGGATTGTTTTCGAAGTATAACCTCTAAAATGTTGACTACAAGTAGCTGTTATTGGGTATGAATTTCGTTTGAGCTAGAGAGGAAGAGGAGTTTCTTGCAGAGGAGGTGGTGGCGATAGGAAGCTTTAAGGACGGGGTCAGAGGGACGAGCATGGGTGAATGCGTGCTGAAGTTGGCAGTGGAGAGCCTTGCACTCTTTGTCATACCACTAGTTCATGGGGCAAGATCCGGGTTTGGGGCAACGGGAGTGGACTAGCTGGAGTGAGGGTAGTCTTGAATTTTAGCATTAAGATGAATTCTTTAAAATTTTGCATACTATAAGATAACAATAGACAAGTGCAGTAGATACATCAACACATCAAAACAGTAAACACAAGAGTTTTTCACTGGGGAAACCTTTAAAGGAAAAAAATCCCAAAAGCATTAGTAATTCATTCTTAAAATGAGATGACTGAGTCTTCAAAAATTCTCAAACCCTAATGGGTTTGTACCACAGATAAAAATCCACAAATGTTGTATTTTATAACAAAACCAAGTTAGGGCTTTCTACCCTAATTCTTCTCTACTGCCTGGAATCTCATATTCGCTCCCTGGATAAGAAACTTGCTACCCGGAGACTGCTTCTTCCTGCCCGGAACTTACCTGAGTTGCTCGGACCCTAAGTCAGCCTACCCGAGCCATTGTCTGTCTGCCCGAAACCTTGCCCGAGCTCATTGCTGCCTGCCCAAAGGACTGGCAGACCTTTCTCTACCTGCTTGAAGGTCCCGACTATTTGCCAGGACCCTAATGGGCTACCCGGGAAGCTTCAACAGGTAGCCCGAAAGCCTAGCAGAACCAAAACTTAAAAGAAAAAAATAATATTATTTTATTCTCTTATCTTTTTGACTTTTACCTTTGAATCACCTGTAAGTGGACCAAAACTTAAAAGAAAAAAATAATATTATTTTATTCTTTTATCTTTTTGACTTTTACCTTTAGTGGTACTAAAGGTCTTTTTGCACTATCACTTTGACTCCTTAGTAAGCTAAGGGTCCTCATGTATTTTTTACTTTTACTTTATCCTTCTTCAAGTGCCCTTGTGGTCAAAACAAGTGGTCAAGGTGGTCCTTTATCCCCACTAAAAGTACATCATCATAAACAGAGGGAATTACTAATGCTTTTATCTCACACTCTATGTGACACCCAGATTGGGTACTAGGTGTCTTAACCAAAGGTAGCTAATCCTTGGAGAAGATCATAAAGCCCACAGATCGAGGGTTAGAGTGTCTCACATGCCCAGACCCGGTTTGGGGCTTATAGTGATATTTTGGTAACAGACCAGGTGCCTCAGCCATAGGCTGCATAATTTGACCCAAAGTCAAATACTTGGTAACAGACCAAGCGCCTCCATTCTCTCGGAGAATGGCCCTCAACCCTGGGCTGAGTCCCTAGTCTCGGACTAGGTTAAATTCTTGGTAACTGACTAGGTGCCTCCATTTAAAGAATGGCTACTCAGCTCTAGGCTGAGTTCCCCAGTTTTGGACTGGTTCCACATCCTGGTCCTAACCAGATGTCTCCATTCATTAGAATGGTCACTCAGCTCTGGGCTGAGTTCCCCAGTGCTAGATAGGTTCCACATACTAGTCCTTGACCAGATGTCTCCATTCAATAGAATGGCTACTCAAATCAAGGTTGAGTCCCCTAGTGCTGGATTGGTTCCACATCTTGGTCCCAGATTAGATGTCCACATTCTCCTAAGAGAATGGCTCTCGATGTTGCTTAGGAAAAATCAGTAGGTAGGACTTAAAGGTTGCTTCCCAAATGGTGGATGAGAGGTAGGTGTACTTGGTAGAGGTTGAATCAAGTAAGGGGAATTGGGACTTGGAAGGGTGCTTCCAACAGAGGTGGGAAGAGAATGTGTTTGGATCCCCTGTAGTCATTGAGAGGGGGGGTGAATCAGTGTGCAGCTAATTTTAACCTTTTCACAGTTTATCAGGGTTAGCTACCAATTCATCAATTCATTACTCTATCATAAACATTTCATAAACATCTTCCACTTCATCATTCATAAATCAAAAGCAGTTAAACCATCAAAAGCCATAACACAGAAGAACACCACATCATATGAATTTGTAATCTTTTTATATTATTTGGGTCCGGCTACAACCGTTAGGCAAAATCAGCTCCTACTGATACATCGAGCACCTACTCTTAATCCAGGACCCTGCCTGGTTTTCTTAGACCCTGCTAAGACGTGCTTGAGGTATCCTAACCTCACAAGCAAGACAAGCTTGCTTTTACATTAAGGCTTACTGTCACATCACTTCATTACTCGTCTCTTCAATCTGCTGCTGGTCAATACTGCTGATTAACATCGCTGCAACACACCTGCTCTTCAAAACCGCCAAGTTATCAAGAACTGCTCATCTCTGCTGTTGCTGGAACACTGCTGATTACCACTTGCTCATAAATCATGTCAGGAATCCTGCTAGTCACTGTCAACAGCTACAAGGATCTGCTCTCATGCATTATTCTGTTAGGCACATCATTCTGATCATAAGCATGAATACATCATGCTGCTGTCAGCATCATTGTACTAGACATCACTGCTGTTATACATCTGAAATGAATGCTGTTCCTAGTTCACCTGTGCAAAGAGGGCTGTTCATACCCTTCACTTACTGCCAGAACTTATTCTTTCCACATTATCAACAACATACTTCACTGAGCAAAAAGTCTGGACTTCACTGTGCACATAAGGCATCATATATTTCTAGTATAAACTTCTTAAGACACATGTACATACCTTCCTCTGCTGCTGTCAAAACCAGCGAAGCTGCCTCATTTAATTTCCAAAACAAAACTCATTTAACAGTTTAAAAGAAGATAAAAAGGGTCAACCCTCAAGGCAGCAATACAGCTGTTAATTCCTGTTCATACTACTCATCATCTTCTTCACAAGAGACAGTCAATCAATCCTGGTCAATCTCTGCTTCATCAACCTGTCTATCTGCTTATCTTTGCTCTTTATCAATCTAGGAATCTTGCCAAGTCATCATAAAACATCAAGGGTCTTCTCAAGTCATCATCTCATTGTATACTAAGAAGATCTCTGAATAGATCACTGTATAATCATTAAGTCACTGTATGCTAACACACTAGGTACACTAAGCATACATTACATCACTATGTATGTATTGCTATTATTATCATTCCACTGAGCATACAAACTGTCATGCATACCAAAAATTACATCTTTTGACTAAGCTGACTGTGAAAAAAAAAATTCGGACTGTGTATACTGACTGTGTAAAAATTCAGACTGTGTATACTTCTGCTGACTTCATCAACACTGGTTCACTATTCCACAAGCACGTTTCCACAGTCATGTTTTGCCTTGGATCACCGTTGAATTCTGGGCTTAATCAGACTTGATTTTCAGACTAGAAATTTTACCAAGACACCTGTGGCTGCCACTGTTTCCTTACTACTGTTCTCAATCAGCCCATCAAAATGTATGCCAAGATTCCAAACTGTCTCACAAAAGCTGCTCCATAATTGTGCCAGGATCAGTCACAAAACAGTCCAATGGACAGCCTTAAGCTCATGTAACTTTAAGTGCTGTGAACTGCCTTCACTGAGATAAAACAAAACTTTACTGTGGCTGCTCCTGCGTTTTCCTCAGTCCTCGGTAACCACCCGAAATTTCCACAGAGAAGTCTGAATTTCAGAGCTGTGTATTATCACTCAAATGTTGTTGCTTCTTGACAATTCCACCACCAGCTGTCTTCAAATATTCCATCAAAATATGCCTCAGAGATTACCCAATTTCAGAGCTGTTCAAACTTTGAAATTTCACCTTGACTGTGGCTCAAGTCAAACTATATCAGGCCGTTTGCTAGGAAGTTGAATGAAGACAAAGCAGCGTGTGAAGAACCCAAGCAAAGACAGCTTGGTTGCTTGCTCCAAAGGCCCAATATTTTGAGATCTAGCCAACAAAAAATAAATAAATAACCAAAATCCTTGATGCTTGCTCCACAGACCTGAAATCTAAGACCCGGAATTTTTAGATCGTTGAAGGGTGAAATTACCCTAAGCAACTGCCATTTCCACAGAAATAAATACAAATTGGAACAAGTAATCTGTATTCAGTCATCAATAGCGATCCTCATAAGAAGATGGTATTCCCCGGCATGGAAGATCATAGGGGCCCGATCTCTTTCTATAGCTTCCCCAAAATTTCCATCAATTAAAAAAAAAACCACGCTCTAATAAAAAAATTAAGATACCTCTGCTGTCACATAAAAATCCACGCTGATAAAATACCTCTACTCTGCTGTCACATTAAATTCTGGAACTATTGCAAGCTTAACACAAAAGACAAAAGAAACGGGTCTGCACAAGTTGTGTCTGCAAAAATCGGGTCTGTAAAGACTCTTTTCAACAGTCAGCAAAAACTTTCCACGCTAAAGATATTTCCACGCTGCACAGAAAATTTCCTCTGCTGATACAAAAAAAATATTTCCACGCTGAGACAAAAATTATCCCACGCCTACTCTTCAGTCTAGCTGCACACATTTTCTCCTTCGCGTTTTCTTCTTCACACCTTTTTTTTTCATCCAATGGAGAATATATACACCTTTTGAGGGTGATCAATATCCATAAAATAAGGAAAGTAACTTTTGTATTTTAATTTTTTAATTATTTTATTTTAAAATCATTCCCCTTTGTTTTTTTTTTTTTATTTCACCCCATTTAAAAAAAACTTTCTTCAAAACTCATTAGGGACACCTGAAGAATGTTATTATTGTATTGACTATCCTTTTGACTGGGCTGACTTCACCATTTACTTTAACTATTTAAAATTCAAGTGACTTGGGTCATAAAGGGCTTCTTTGCATCTTAAAGACTTCTTCAAAAATGTCCATGGGCTCCACCTGCATGAGCATATATAGAACCATATATCATCAACAATCTGTGGCTTATGTCAACTTTCCATTAAGCCACTAGGGCTTCCATGCACATGTCATGTGCAAGGGCATCATCTAGGGTTATCAACATCTTCAGCAACTGCTATGACATCAAAGACCATGTTGGCATCAATGATAATTTCATCAACATCCCCCTCGTGAAAAAATGATAGTAGGATGAGGTGGTGTAACAAACATAAAATATTAAATAAATCATAAATACTCAACATTAATAAATATTAAATTTTACATGGTATCAGAGCTTTGTTGAAGTAAAGGGCATAATTAACAGGCTGTGATTTTTAGACTTGAGAGGGAGTCTTTCATTGTGTTCACCAGGTAGATTTATTTTTGAACTTCACATTTTCAGTGAGATGGCTATTGGGTTGAGGTTGGAGGACATGTTGGACAGGGAAGCCAATTTCATTCCTTGGAAAGTAAGGATTGTGCTGATTCTGCAGGAGAATGAGTTGTGGGATGAAGTAGTGAACAACACTCAAGCTAAACTGGTGCAAGTTCTCGCTTCTACTGATGCAACATCGTTGGAAGCCTTCAATAAGAAGGACATCAAGGCAAAGAGGATTATCCCTGATGTGGTGAAAGACCATATGATCCCACACGACTGGTAAGGATCGTGCTTACCAAATGTGGGATGCCTTGACCAATTTGTACCAGAGTTCCAATGAAAATCGAAAGATGGTACTGAGAGAAATTGAAGAGTATCAGAATAACAAAATCTGAGAGTGTGACATCTTACATTACTAGGATCACATACATTAGAGATGAGCTTGGAGCAGTTGGAGAGAAGGCCGAGGACAATGAGCTAGTGTGGACAACCTTGAATGGCGTGGCCAAGCTATGGGCTGTTTTTGTGGAGGCCATTGTAGCCAAAGAGAACATGCCTTCTTGGGATCGTCTCTGGGATGACTTTGTTTAGGAGGAGATCTGGAGAGGATATGTGCAGGGGAGCTCTTTAAATAGTAAGGAGGATGAGGAGAAAATGGATTTGACAACCAAGGGGAAGACGTTGTCTAAGAAGGATCACAAGGGTGGGGCTAAGCAGTAGGGTGGGCAGAAGAAAGATTTGAGCAAAGTGAAATGCCTTGCTAGCCAGAAGCTTGGGCACTATGTTGGACAATGTCCGAACATGAAGAAGAAGTAGAAAACAACAACTTCAGTGGAGATAGATGAGTATGTAGCTAGATTTGAGAGAGAGTTTTCTCTCTGTGCTAGTCGTGCATAGAGAGAATCCATCACCAGCGTAGATGTTAATGATTAGAGGGAGAGAGTATTCCTTGTTGACTGGCCATTCATTGAGTGCATCCACCACCACCACTGGCACTTGGTACATTGATAGTGGAGCTTCGAGCCATATGGCAGGTGCACGGGAGATGTTTTTAGAGTTCACACATATTGGTTTGGATGTGGAGGTAGTGTTGAGGGATGACATGATTTCCAGAGTTGTTGGACGTGGGACTGTTACCTTTTAGAGGGAGTCTATGAGTCCCATGACTTTGAGGGATGTCTTGTATGTCCCTGGGATGAAGAAGAACTTGATTTTAGTTTCCATGATTGAGGATAGGGGACTTGGAGTGTACTTCCTTGATGGACATGTGTACGTTTTTCCCAAGGGATCGGGTCCATCTACTTCTTTTGCCATTGGAACAAATGTGGGAAATTGTAAAATCTCTTGTTTCAGCCTCAGCACGCTCTGGCACACAACAACAACAATGATCTATGCAAGATATGGCATAGGAGGATGGCTTATTTGCATTGTCCAACTCTGAGGATGTTGAGGGATATGGTGATAGGTTTGCCTAAATTCAGCATAGAGAATAGTGATGTGTGCTTTGGGAAAGTACATCAAGACCGATTTTCCTAGTAGCGATAGTAGATCAACAAGAGTACTTGATTTGATACATTCATATTTATACAGTTCGATGTCATCTGTTTACTTGACTGGTTATGAGTACTATGTTACTTTTATTGATGACTTCTCTAGGAAGACTTGGATCTACTTTCTAAAGAGCAAGAAGTAAGAGGAAGTCTTGTAGAGGTTCTGAGAGTTTAAATCTTTTGTGGAGAACTAGACAGAGAGGAGGATTCAGGCGTTGAGATCAGACAATAGGGGTGAGTATACCTTCAATGCATTTGATGAGTTTTGTAGATATGAAGGCATCTGGAGACAGTTGACAATCCCATATAGTCTGGAGCATAATGGAGTTATTGAAAGGAAGAACAGGGCTATAGTGAGTGCAGCGAGAGTGATGCTTCATGATCAGAGTCTTCCTTTCTTTCTATGGGCCGAGTCCTGTAGCGCAGTTGTATGCATTGAGAACAAGAGTCCCCACAAAGCCTTCGGGTGTAAGACTCCTGAGGAGATGTTCACAGGAAGAAACTTGAGGTAGGCAACTTTCGCATATTTGGTTGTTTGACTTATTCTCATGTCCCTTTAGAGAAGAGGACAAAGTTGGAGCCCACAACAGGAAAGGGCATTTTTGTGGGATATGATGAAACTTGGAAGGGTTTTGGCATATATCCTCCTCTTTAGAGGAAATTTGTTGTGAGGAGGGAGGTGATATTTGAGGAGTGAACCTTCAGGAAGTCTCGTGAGTTAGAGCAGGGGGAGAAATGGGCTTCCACACCTTAGGTGAGCACATCACAAAGTACAGTTATTTAGAGTGTAGGTGTTGAAATTTTGCCTAGGAAGTGTTTTCCCATTTATGCCTTGGGGTGGTCAAGGACACTTTAAATGTGGTCCCTAATTTAAAAGGTGAGAATGACTTTATTTAATAAAGTGACATTTTAAAGTGAGTTTGAGTTATAATGATTTTAAAAGTGACTATATGAGAAATAAAAGGTGGGTGTGCATTAAATTCTCATTTAAAATTTAAAAAGTAATTTTTAATGAGAAAATGAGATGAGCCCTAGATTTCATTTAGTTGGATTTTAATCTAAGCCATTGATTTGGAGATGGAAGTTACTTAAACAAAAAGGAATTGGACAGAAAAACCTAATTCATTATTCACATTCCAAAGAGAATTTTTCGAGAGAAGAAAGAGTAAGAGAGAAAAAGAAAAGCTGAGAGAGTGAAACACTTGCATAGAATTTGAGAAGAGTTTAGTAGGGTACCTATGGCAAAGGTACCTTGGGTCTTGAAAGAATAAACATGGTAAAAGAGGATGAGAATTATACATCTGTTTTCTTTATGGGAGTAGGTAGTTTTGATTCTAAAGAGGAAAGTGATGTTAGGTTTAGACAGGAGCTTATCCATTATCAACTGATAAGGGAAATCATCGACGACAATTCAAAACATTTTTCTTATGCCCCTGATCAATTGGCCTCACTATCTGTAGAAGCCCCTGACATGGCCTTGCAAAATGAGGTTTCAATCACAACAGTAGGTATGCCAAATATTCTGACAATAAGAACTCATCGCTCTGTCCAAGAAATAGACAAGTTCTGAGAGATAACTTGAGACAGGAAATTGCTGAGCATATCCAACGAGATTGGGAATGTAAATTTTCCTTTAATATTCAAATTAGGGCTAAAAAGAGTATTCAAAATTTCTACTTATAGCCACACATGAATATCTTTTACAAGTATGCAACGGAATATAAAGTACTGAGAAATAAATCATAACATCACATCACAATATTGACATTATTATTTTGGTTATGGAAACCCCTAGAAAAACCCAAGATGGGAAAACCGGTGCAACAGTCAGATATGGATTTTATTATAGAGAAAATATGGAACTTTTACAATCATTGCTAATCACCCAAACCTGGCGAAGCAGTACCCGACAGAATCACTGGACAACCCCAGCTAAAACCCAACACACCTTTGCTTGACTCTACAGCTAGCAGTACGACCTCCCACACGTGTTGTACGGATCTGTACAGCTGTATGACTGCTGTACAGAATCCGTACGGTCTGTACAAAATTTCGTACAGTAGTACGACCTCCTCTGCAGTTGCTTCCTGTGCTGTTTGTGCGGTCTTCTTCCTGCCTGGAAGCTCAATCACCTTGTCTGTTAGCTCCTCCGTCTTCTCACCTAAATCCCCCATCTGACTTTCTCTCTCTTTCTGTATCCTGTTTCTGTCGGAATAAAAGTGTGTGTGTCCTCTCCACCAATTTACCTTTCTTTTATAACTTTATGTAAAGCAAAAACCCTAATTTCACTTTTATTTATAAAAAGTGTTTTCATAAAGTCAATTAATAATTAGATTACTTTAATATATTTTCCAAAGGAAACTTAGGAAAAATAAATTAAATACAACTGATTTCCTGATTTAAGTCTACTGCATGCAAGGACACATGCATGTAGGAAGACCCTCCTTGTTGTTGCTATTTTAACCAGTGTTGAAAAACTCTCCGAAAAATCGCCAACTTTTTAAAAAGTCGCGATTTTTTCCCTAAGCCGAAAAATTGGCTGGAAAAAATCGCGACTTTTTAACTTTTCAAAAAGTCGTGACTTTTTCCAAAAAGTCGCATAGGCTAAAAATGGCAAGTCCCGATTTTTTCTAAAAAGTCCCGACCTTTTCCAAAAAGTCTCGACTTTTCCCTACTTTTTCCAAAAAATCTCCATTTTTGCTAAAATGGCTAATTTTCCCAAAATTTGTCATTTTAGCCATTTTGTTGTATACTAACACCTTTCCTCTACCGTATAAATATTTCAAAACTTTGTTGTATTTGAAGATCAAACCATGCAAGGATAATCTATACAAAATATGTATCCGTTTATCAAAGATCACAATGGTAATTGAATTACTTTTTTCACTATTAGGGAATTTTTTGAGCAAAAATATTTTGAGTGATCATCATAGCACATTGTAGGAAAAAGAGAGCAATGTTTCAAGTGGTAGATGCGTTAGGGCTAAATGTGAGGCTCATGTCAGAAATTCAATTTGGGAGGAGTGAAAAATACATCTATGATTTATCACCAATACAAAACAAGAAATACGTTTAATCGCTGACAACCAAATCAATAAAATATACCTTTCAAAAATTAGGTTTAAGTCATCAGATGGAGGGACAAATAAAAAGCATTTAAGAAAACTTTATATAAACCTAATCATTGGAGTAGGGAAAAATATGAAGTATGAATGGAAAACTGAAGAAGAGAGCATTGATAACGTTTAATCGCTGACAACCAAATCAATAAAATATACCTTTCAAAAATTAGGTTTAAGTCATCAGATGGAGGGACAAATAAAAGGCATTTATGAAAACTTTATATAAACCTAATCATTGGAGTAGGGAAAAATATGAAGTATGAATGGAAAACTGAAGAAGAGAGCATTGATATTAGATAGCTAGATGTTAGTTTTCCTCAGATACATTTATATGTGTGATGTCATGTTGTATTGGTTATTTACTTTTGAGTCCTTCATTGGACAACTATGATGTTTCATGATACAGTATCAACTTTGATGTATTATTTTACATTTGGCATGACTACATGATGATGATATATACCAATGCTTTCTCCATATTTATGTTCCAATGTGTTTATATGATGTTATTGTTGCTTTAAATGTTTAAATTTCCCAAAAAAAAGAATGTATTTTGTATTTTTTAATGTTTGATGACTTTTGCCGATTTTTCCCAATTTTTTTGCTGATGTTGTATTCGGGACTCTTGCCGACTTTTTGCCGATGCTGACTTTTTCAACATTGATTTTAACACCCTCTCAACGATGAAGGGATTCGGTAGCAACCCCAACTTATTCCTGAACTTCACAAAACTGTGTCTGTAAAGTGCCTTGCTGAAAATGTTTGCCACCTGCTCATTTGTCTGTATGTACTTCAACCAAATGGTTCCTCTCTGAACACAATCTCTCAAGAAATGGTACTCGATGTCTATCTGTTTGCTCCAGCCATGGAACACTAGATTTTTAGATAGCCTTATGCCACTCTGATTGTCAGAGTGAACTACTGTAGCCTCTAGCTTACACTCGAACAACCCTGAAAGTAACTTCCTCAGCCACATACCCTCACAAGCAGCCCTGCTGGCTGCCATGTACTCAACCTCTGTCGAGCTCAATGCAACTGACTTCTGCTTCCTGCTAAACCAAGAGACGACCCCTGAGCCAATGCTGAAACAACAACTTGAAGTACTCTTCCTGTCCTCTACACATCTTGCCCAGTCAGCATCTGTGAACCCTGCTAAATGTACACTCCACCTGCGATGATAAACCAATCCATACGCCAGTGTACCTCTGATGTAGCGAAGTATGTGCTTCGCAGCCGTCCAATGCATTCTCCAAGGGTCCACCATGAACTGGCTCAACGAGTTGAATGCAAAGCTTATGTTTGGCCGAGTGTTGACTAGATACATAAGTGATATGATAAGATGACGATACAAGGTAGGATCGAATCCATCTGACCCTGATGCATCGATCTTCCTTCAATTGGAAACTAGAGGTATGGCCATAGGCTTGTAGTCTTCCATCCTAAATCTCTTCAAGATCTCTACTACATACCTCCCTTGTCCAATGAATAAGCATCCATCTCTCTGCCAAACCTCTAAGCCCAGAAAGTAATGCATCAACCGAAGGTCTTATATCTCAAATTCGACTGCAAGGTTGGACTTGCAGTCTCTAATCAGCCTCTCATCTCCTGTTAGAAAGAGATCATCTACATATAAGACCAGTATGAGAGGCACCTCACCTGTCAAGACGTAGAGGTTGTGGTCAAGCTCACTCCGCTGAAATCCCATCTCCTGTAGATAGCTGTCTATCCTCGAGTACCATGCTCGAGGTGCTTGCTTGAGCCCATAAAGAGCTCTATGCATCTTGCATACTTGTGTCTCCCTCTTCTCCACATCAAACCCCTCTGGTTACTCAATATATACCTCCTCCCCTATCACTTCGTTGAGGAAGGAAGTCTTGACGTCCATCTGATGGACTCGCCAACCCATCTCTACTACTAAAGAGATAATGGTCTGAATAGAAGAATACCTGGTGTTACCAACGATTTTGTGCAATAGTTGAACTTTTATTGAGCCGCCAGTTATTGAACATGATGCATGTTCGTTTCCAGAGTTTAGAGGTTCTATTTGTTCTAGACTTAGCCTGTTTTGGCTAGTCTTTTATTTCTTTTGTCAAAGCGCCCATACCCCATGGTGTTTGTAATAAAGTGTGCTAGTAGGGGGGGTCTTGAGTGGCTCGTTACCCTAAGACTTAACAGTCAAATAAGGTATTCCAAGGAGTTTTCCCCTGTATCGATTATGCTTTTCCTTTAGCCGAGAAATAATCAATGAGTTTTTCTCTTGCTACCTCCAAAGCTGGAATGCTCGAATTTGGCGGTTAGGCCTTGGGGGGTTATTAGAGTCCAACTGTAAAAGATGAACCTACTAGACACTATTGGTATGTCCTATGGTCATTTCCTAGGTCCCTAGGTCTGTTAAAACATTGTCCAAAAAACATTTTAGCGGACGTTCTTGAATTTTTATTTTTTATTTTTTAAATAATTAAAATTTTCAATTAACTAGCCATTTTTCTTATGGTTTAATTGAAAATTTTCAAAATGTAATAATTAAGTGGTTTGTGGGTGGATTTTGACAAATGGGGGCTCGTTTTCTTAGCCAAGTCACCCATTTAACCCCTATACCCACTTATCCTAAGTTTCTTATGATTATTTTGCACTTAATTAGATAATTTTCTCCAAATTAATAAATGAGGAATATTTAATTAAAAGAATTAGAGAGATATTAAATGGAGATAAATAAAAAAACTCTTCAAAATAATCCAAATTGAATAAAGTAAAGAGCTAAATGACATGGCAAAGAGCATCTAGGAAGATTCCAATCACCACCCACCTGATTTGAGTCAGTATTGGAGCATTGCAGCTAAGTCAGCCTTGGGATTTGCGCCTTCCTAACCTAGCTTGGGCGAATTCTCTCCTTGCACGTTTTTATTGCTTGAGTGATGATTACAAAGTGATAGGTTGGGCGCCTTTCCTAGGTGGAGGCCACCTCACCCCAATCACAACCACCATGCTCTAGTTCATCCTCAGATCAAGGCAGTCAGACTCCAGTCATTTGGTGGTTGTGCCCCTCCTTGAGTAAATTCGCTAGGGTTTCATTAGCTCTCTTCTTTTTCTATAAATAAGAGGTCTCTTCTTCCTCTTTGGGGTGGATGATTGAAGCAAAGGACCTCTTCTCGAATCATTGTAACCATTTATCTTTTTTATGAATAACGTTGAGTCTTTGGAGGACAATTTGATGGTGCAAGGATTTTCATGGTGAATGTCTGGCTTATAACCGAGGTGATATCTGTGTAGCTTCATTATTGTTTATGCAAGTTTTGTTATCTAGCTTAGAAGATAATATTCTAATCCATAGAGTAGGCATTTTAAGGTTCAATTTG
Source organism: Pseudotsuga menziesii (assembly GCA_001517045.1). NCBI lineage: Eukaryota > Viridiplantae > Streptophyta > Pinopsida > Pinales > Pinaceae > Pseudotsuga > Pseudotsuga menziesii. Next base: position 17,466 of record LPNX010346044.1, on the reverse strand, counting down.
GTTGCTTATGTGTAGTTATATAACATCTAAGAGTTGCATTTTGTAGTCAGTTATACTTATGCGCTTTTTGTAATATCCCAACCTAGAGGTTTTCCTTTTTGTGCATGGATTTGTTCATAGAGCTGCCATTTTATTGGTTAATTGTTGGTTTGCTGTATGGTTTTGCATGATGCTTTATTTATTCAATAATTAATTGCATGCCATATTACAATAGACGAACATACTAATCCCCATGAATCCAATTTGGTGAACACCAATGGATGATATAGAATCTTAATGCAAGTGTAACAATATCAAGTACTTCAAATTAACCCATGCAATCAGACCTCAGAGATGTCATAAATCTCAGTGGAATATGTAGAACTGATTATTCAAGTTTGATAATAAAATATACTCCAAATTAATCAATGATAACCACATCAGAGACATAGTATTTCTGACCTTAACTAGAAATGACAGTGGATTGTTGAAGGCTGTAGCTGCTGCTTTATATAACTAGATCTGTGTGTCAAACATAGGGAGAGTATGTTGCATGAGAAAACGTCCAACTAGGAAGCATGTAGCCTGAGAATGACGTCCATATGACTTGAGTAGCAAAGGGAATGAATACTAGCTGACTGTAGCAGCTGATTTGACCCTTCAAAATTGTATGG
>LPNX010346044.1:4413-16729 GCA_001517045.1 Pseudotsuga menziesii | reverse complement strand
AATAAGAATATGAATTCAACTGTACTGATCACGTTCTCTCTTCATTCATACAACTTTAGTCTCAGCTCTAGACTGAAGAATGACAACCCAATAATAAGAATGTGTCCACTCCAAAATTGTATGGATTGGGTTGTAAATGTAAGCAATGCGCCACAATAAGAATATGAATTCAACTGTACTGATCACGTTCTCTCTTCATTCATACAACTTTAGTCTCAGCTCTAGACTGAAGAATGACAACCCAATAATAAGAATGTGTCCCCTCCAAGCAGCGGTGTCCAAGGATAGAAGGAATAATGTAGATCACACCTTCACCAAATGATCCCTGGTTTAATCTAAGAATTGTGACCCCCTTTGTCCAGATCTCAACACAAGAGGTAACTCGTTGATTTCTCTAATTAATGAATGTCTGCCCAAGATGTTAATGCCTTCCACAAATCATGTGCACCTTCTCAAGTGATCTCTCAACCCTTAGCAGTGGAGTGTTGCTTTTGTAGGAATATCGTTGCCCTCCTTTATTTATCCCTGATTTGTATCTAATATCGAGCTTCCCTATCCGTGAAGATCCAAAGAGTTGCTGCCTGTGGATATGAATTCAAGCTTGTCATAGTAACTTGAACTCTGCTGTAATGATCACACCTTCTTTTCAAGATGGATTGTTGCCTCAAATCTCAGTCTTGGCCCATGATTATGACAAGTCTACCTTCATGAATGCGTCCTGATTTATTATACTCAGGCTTCTAGAATGGGATAATGGTCCTCCTTAAGAAACAATCTTTCAATGATAGTCCACAAGATTGGTAATTTGTCTATCTTCCAATAACTTGATTTCTGCCCTAGAAACTCAAAACAATTTTGATCTCTGCTTAACAATCAACAGTTCCTTAGAAATTATGCACAATTGATAGATCTGGATGATCTATCTAGGTGATTGGCTAGGGTGGATAGATTTCGCCACCGAATCCAATTAGGTCAAGGCAAGCCGCCCTAAACCTTAAGTAGCTCACCGAGCTCTCCAAACCTGTCTCCAAAAGATTAATAATAACAATTATACCCTTTTGGTTCAACTAACCTTCTTATATAGCTTTTGGGGTTTGCATGTCACTTTTAGGGTTTGCATGCATATCATTTTTAGGGTTTCATGTATGTCATTTTAGGGTTTGCATGCATGTCATTTTTAGGATTTGCATGCATGTCACTTTTAGGGTTTGCATGCATGTCATTTTTAGGGACATTACACTTTTGATCTTGTTTAATTTACCATACTAGATCTAATCACTTGCTTAAAGGGTTTTGTAGCTTTGCAAATCACCAGACGTGAAGTAGAGATTGGAGCTCGGTTGCATCTTATCTTTCTTCACTATATTTTCTAATGTTTCTTGTTCCACAAGCTCTCTCCTCGCGCAAATTCGTTCAAGCTTGGGCTTGAGATCTTCTTTTTTCATACTCAAAACTTTAAAAATATTTCTTTCTAGTTACTTTTTGCTTCATAACAAGTAGATCTAAAATTTAAATCTTATCTTTCTATCTCTTGTTATATAGATCTAAGAATTTGCAAGTTTATTTTATCAAAAGCTTAGATTTACCATTTTTTAGCTTTAGTACTTGAAGTAGTATATTTTTCCTATCATGTGCAAGTACTATATCTTAAATTTTTATGCACTTTGAGCTAACATGCAAACCTTTTCTTGATTTTTTTGTTTGCTGGTTTTTATAGTTATCTTTCAGGAAAGAGGAGTTTTGGAGGCGCATGCAAAGATTTGAACCATCAAAAAAGTCTCCTTCCAACCCTCTCTCCTTCTCTCCCATTTTTTCTTCTCCCATTCTTCTAAAAATTGGAAACTTTTTTTTGATCCTAGCTCCAAAGGACAAAAAGTATTCCTCAAAAGAAAAAAAAAATATTGTAATAAGTTAATAAAGAGCAAGTGGGATAAAGGCTTCCACACCCCACTTCCCCCATTTGGGGGAAGCCTATATCGTCCATAGTCCATTTTCTTTGCTTTATACTTGCAGAATAATTGCTTAGAGTAGAATAGAAAGAGTTAGTTTCATTATTTTTTGTAAAAGTATGCTAAAATCTTGGTTTGCTAGTATAATTTTACTTCATTGTTTTTTCAAGATTTCTTTTTTTTTATATAAATTATTAAAAAAGAAAGAACCAAAAGTCTCTTGAATCTCATTGAAAAGTGGATCAAGAGCACTCTCTATCGGAGATATTTTTTCTTTTTTCTTAGATTAGATTTCCGTTTTTTTATATAATTTGTTAAAAAAGAACATAAAATCTCCTGAATCTCACCGAAACGTGGATCAAGAGTGCTCTCTGTCGGAGAGTTTGTTGTTTAGATTTAGTTCATCTACTTCAACATCTTTTGCTTTGTTTTCATAAATCTCTTAAATCTCGCCATAAGGTGAATCACGGGTGCTCAATGTCGGAGGGTTGTTACGATGGTTCTTGTTCACAACTCTCAAAATTTGAATTTACTATTTATTACACTGTGTATGCTCTACCCACTTGTGGGATACCCAGAAGCAATTGTAGATTTTTTAATCTTCACATTCTAATCCAATTCAACCGTAGATAAAATACTCTCCTGAAAAAAACAACGAAAATCTGACGTTGATCGCGAATAATTGAAAGTGGACAAATTCTTCTTGGGGACGCGGGAACCATTGTACCTAGATCTTGGAAGCATAGTTAGGCTACATCCTTGTTGGCGTTGTGTTGAACACCACTTTTGAGACTCTGGACAACCCACATGTCCTTGTATGGAACCACTTGGATTGTTATCCGGACATATCTTTAGTACCGAAAGGTATATCTTGGAGATCCCCTTCCCGTTTAATAATCAACTTCACCTTTAAAATTTACAATAAAAATTTACCAAGAACACTTGCAAAACGATCTCAAGCACTCCATCTGGCATTGGTCATGTCATTTGCTTATTATCTATCTGGAGCACTTTTTCATCTATTTTCGTTTCATATTGTGGATGCTTTACTTTGAAATTGTGATTGTCAAATGGTTGTATATCTCAATTCTATTGCAAGTACTTACTTGGGTCTTTAATTGTAAGTCTTTTTCAAAAACTCCTAAAAAACACCCATCCGCATCATACACGAAAAAACACTTTTAAAACACAATATCCTTAGAAACTCTATTTTAGGGTCGACCCCCCTTGGCTTCATTAGGAGTTTTCCTAAACGGAGGAGTCGGGATTAGGTGACAACACTTGACTCTTTGCTTGCCCCCAAGGCCGCACCTTTCCCGCTTGGGAAAGAAATTTCGAAAGATTTCTGTTGATAGTGTGCACATCGGTGGGCAACATTTTTGGTGCTGTTGCCGGGGACAAATTTTTTGGTTCCTGGACGACTTTTTCCTTAGTTTTTACCTTGTCTTTTGATATACTTTTAGTTTAAACAAATCTCTGATTTTAGACTTAATCCATCTGGCGACTCCATTGTCAATAAATACACCAAGGTATTCAACAAGAAGAAACTCTGTAGGCCTACTTAATTTCATCCCTGAACCTGAACAGGTTTATAGGAGGAGACTAAATAGGTTAGCTTCTTGTAGAATCCTTGAGAACCTTGGATCTGAGTCTATTTCGGACATCCATAGTCTTTTTGTTGAGAATAATAATTGTTTGTCTGATACAATGGGTGAATATTTCAGACCCCTTGACATCTCTTAGATAGCAGGTCAACCTCACAATTTACTAGATAAAGCTGTAGACAAACTGCCCATGTTCACTGGCACTGATGCCATCAATGCAGTCTTCATCTTAAGAAATTCTCTAGATGTATCAGTGCCTTTATCAATGATCTTGCTCATAAACACGAAGATGTGTATATGAAATTTTTTTCTCTTTCTTTGGAAGGAGATGCTGGTGAATGGTTCAACAACTTGCCAAACAACTCTTTTGCAACTCTTGCAACATTTAAAACTACTTTCACCAACAAGTTTGGTGAAATGAAAGAGCCTCGACATCAGTTAGCTGCTTTGACCAACATAAAAAGAAACGAGAATGAAACAATGGATGAATTCAACAAGAAATTCACAGATCTGACGAATGCCATCCATTCGGACCACAAGCCTACTGCTCAGTCCATCTTAGTCTACTATATTGAAGCTCTTAGTGGAGAAATGCAGTATCAACTCAGAGATAAAGACCCTACCACTTTTTTGATGGCCCAAGAAATGGCCATTAAAATCGATAGGAATATGCAATCTTCTGGTAAATTAAGCATTCTTGGGTACACAAGAGCCCTTATCCCTCCTAAGGAACATGAGATTAGAGATAAGGATTCCACGAATCACATGCAGGAGACTTATGACAAGAAAATGAAGGAGATGAATGATAGGACGGAGGCCTTAGAACCCAATTATGCAAATCAACTAAAAGATATGCAAAATCGGGTAATAAGCATGGAAAGAGATCAAACTAGTCAAAAGAATTTTCCTCCTGAGGGAAATTGGGTTCAAAAGAAAGGCCCGCAAGATAAAAGCCCCCCTAATCAATTGGATTCCACCAACATGGTTGAAGAAGTCATTCCCTACTACAGACCTTGTGAGACCCTTCATGAAGAATCCACCTGTTACATGGCCCGTCAAATCTTAGAGCATGGTCTTCCAGAATCTAGTGATAGTGAAGAATATTCAGAAGAGCCTGAGTATGTCAAACAGTAGGACAGCTTCATCCTGTCACCACAGAAACTTGGAGTCAAGCGAGATAGTACAGTCAACAATTGGATAACCTTACTAAGAAGCTTGGTACTAAGACTTCAAATGAACAAATTAAAGAAATGCCTAATTTCAAAGGCATCACCTATTAGAGAAGGGATAGTCCGGGGACTTCAAAAAGTAAACAATATCTTCCTAAGGTAACTGCTCCCCCTGATACAGCTAATGTAGGTCTTGATTTGGGAACTTGGTGGTCAAAAGCTAAAGTGTTAGTCCTTGCAAGTGAAATAGTTAAAATTCCAGAACAAAGAGAAAAGTTGTTTAAAGTCTTAAACTCTCCATCTCCCAAAAGGGTAAAGTTTAAAGAACCTTTAGAAGAACCTCCTCCAGCTCTAAATAATGTCCAAGAAGATCCGATTGTAATATTGCATACTATGGATTCAAGAAAAGAAGATCATCCCCCCTTCTATGTATCATTGATGATGGGTGATCATTTTCTACATAACTATATGCTTGATTAAGGATCCTCCTCTAATATAATGACTAGGAAAGTGATGGAACAGTTGAACCTAAAAACAACTAGGCCTTATCCAAATATTTGTGCTATGGATTCTGTTGTCTGCCGAATGCACACTGTCACCAGAAATCTTTTGAAATGCTGTTTCCCAAGTGGGAAAGGTATGACCTTGGGGGGAAACAAAGAGCCAGGTGCTGTCGCCTGATCCTAGCTCCTTCGTTTAAGCTAACTCCTAATGAAGCCAAGGGGGGTAGTCCCTAACAAAGAGTTGTCAAAGGCTCTTGGTTTTAAATGTTTTTTGGATGTATGGTGTGAATGAGTGTTGTCTAGGAATTTTTATGAGATAAACACAATAACAATTTAAGCTATCCAAGTTGCTGTTGCAAAACACAAGACAAGATACACAATATATAAGATGACTGAATTCAAAGCATCCACAAAATAAATCACTTAAATAAATAAAGGACAAATAGTCCAAATTAGGTGATGCAAATGAGTTTCAAGACCAGTGCTAAAATGGAGTCAAATGTGTGTTAGGGATGCTGAAATACAAGTCTCAAAGATATGTTTGTGATATTGTTTTGCAATGCTCTTGGTAAATTTTATTGTGTATTTTAGAATGATCTTGATTATTAAAGGTGAGGGAAATTTCCGAGTGATACGCAAAGGTACTGAAAATCTATCCGAAAATACTCTAAGTGGCTCCGTTCAAGGACATGTTAGACTGTCCAGGTTTACAGCGAGGCGTTTAATAACTAACCAACCACTGCAAACGAGGTATAGCTACCCAACGCCCCCAGTAAGAATTTGCCCACTTTTGAGTATTACGTTCAACGCTGGTTCGTTGGTTATGGGGTGGTGAATTTTATTATGTTTGAAATTGGAATTAAATGTGTGAATTAAAGAACCTACACCATTTCTGAGTTTCCCAAGATAGGGCAGAGCATAGATGGTGTAGAAAATGGTAAATTCCAATTTTATGGAGAATAATGAGTTATGAATATTTTATTAGAGCACAAAAACAAAGCTCTTCGACAGAGAGTGCTCTTGATCCACCTTATGGTGAGATTCAAGAGACTTATCTAATCTAGTATGAAAATGCAAGATGCAACAATGCTCTCTGATAGAGAGCGCTCTTGACTCGTCTTATGACAAGTTCAAGAGACTTTGTGTTCTTTTTATGATTAACAATTAGAAAGCAAGATACACAAGTAAATAAAATGCAAATAATAAAATCTAATCTAGCAATTAGTAGTTCTACTCAATGAACAACTAACAATTAGTGGAAATGGAAACTAAGTCTAACAAGAGAACTAAGCTAAGTGCTTTTTAAGTTAAAGCTAAACTAAGTAAAAGATGAAAAAAGGAACACAAGATACACTTCCCCCAAATAGGAGAAGTAGAAAAAATGGGAGGCTTGATCCCACTGGCCTTTTTATTAATAGCTTACAATACTTTGAGATTTTAACCCTTGAAGAGGACTTTTGCAAAATGAAAAATGTGAAGAAGCCTTAATGGCTTTTACAAAAAGGATTTTTTGTTAGTCTTCTTGTTGGGAACTTCTTCTTCAACCTTTCCAAGTCTTTAGAACGGTCTTTGGTTGATCTCTTTTTCAATACCTCCACAAAAAGAAAAACAACAACTCAAGCACCCATTATTCGTTAATAAAATCAAAGTAAATCTAGGATAAAAAAGGAAATCTAAGATCTAAATAAGGGCTGCAATTCTGGAATGTAAACTAAAAAATGAGATGTACTAAAGATCTAGATGCAAAATGTAAACTAATCTATATGCAAAATCAACTTATAAATGCAAGCTTTTGAACTTTTTCGAAATGAGATCTAAGTTTGAAAGTTTTAAATGCAAAACCAATGAGCTTTATAAATGAAACTAGATTCAAAGGGTCAAAGAGCTAGAAGGAGAAAAAGAGGAAGGAAATAAGTGGAAGAAGAAGTGGAGCGAATGGGAGCAAAAGCAAGCTAACAAGGAAAGCAAGTGGCTGCAAACAAAAGATAAAAAAAGAAGAGACTAAACAATAAGGAAGTGGGCAGCCGAAGCAAGGGAGAAGAGGGCAGGAAAGACTAGGAGCTAGGGCACAAAGAGGAGCGAAAAGAAGAGAAAAAGGTAGGGGAAAAAGGGAGAAAGGAGGGAAACGAAAAGAAACAAGGAAGAAGAAGACTAGGAAAAAGAGGTAAGACGAAAACAAGAAGATCAAAGAGGTTGAAAAATAGAGTGTTGCTACCTAATTCGCACCTCGGGCAATGTGGTGGAAATCTTCAAGCCATTGGGTGTGACCTTGGGGGCAAGCTCGAGCCAAGTGCTGTCACCTGATACTCAGCTCCTCCGTCTAGGCGAACTCCTAGCGAAGCCAAGGGGAGTGGACCCTAATGAAAAGTAAAATCTAGGGTTTTTACTCTACGAGAGAAATAATTAGTTCTAGGATTATTAATATGGAATGGATGAAATTTAAAAATTACCAATTACTGCAAACAAGATTATCCTTAACAACACCTCTCAAATTAGATACACAATATTCAATGACACATTGCGAGATTGACTAATGCAAAAAGAACATAAAAGACTAGTGCCAAGATGAAAGGAGTGCTTGCAAATGTGGGTTGCTAGTGTAGTCTCAGTGAAAGTATTGCAGTGTCTCGGTTGGTAAATTTTAGATTATTAAATGAATTGATTAAGGAATGGGTAAATTGTGGGTTTGGCCCAACAAGTCAATCTCCTTCGAATTGAGTGTTAAAGCGGTAATACCAAGTGTCCAACGGGGTGAGGATGAACCTGCTTGGAGTAGCCCCTTGACTCTGTAATGATTACCCTCTGCAACCTCCCGAGTTCTCGAGAAAATCACTTGTGTGGATTTTGCTATTAGATCTAGTAACTCGTATCCCTTTCTGATACAACCAACTGATCAGACAAGTTGCAGCGGTGTAGAGCATACGGGGAAGGAGTCTTGGTTTATTTTAAAAGTTTTAGAACAAGTTTTCTGATTTAGAAAAAGATAAAACCCAGGAGTCTCTTTTCAGATTCAGTACTCGGGCAAGCCCTTATTCACGAACCTGTACTTGGGAAAGCGAGGGGGTTTATTTTAACTTAGCAGTGCATAACAAAATTGAAGCTTTTTTAATTACTACACTGCTCAAATCTTTTCCCTTATGGTACTTCGGTATAGCGCAGTGGGTAAGTATTCAGATTACTCTTGCAGAACTTAAATAAAGCATGAAATTGATAAAGAAAATCAACTACGCTAATAACATATAAAGAAGACAGAAAAATGACACCGACACAAATCCCCCCAGGGGGGATGGGGACCGGGCTCTAATGAGCCTACTCAAACTTTATTTTGCTTTTACAATGAGGTAGAAGAAAGTGCACTTTGGTCCTCAAATTGGGATCCAAAGGCTTACAACTTATTGGAAAAATTATTTTTATGCAAGAGGGAGCTTCGTTTGTCTTCTTTTTTGTTGATTTTTGTGAAAATTTGCCAGAGTTTCCCTATCTTTTATCGCAAACATGCAAAAAACAGCCAACAAATATTAGTGGAATGTGTCCAAAAGCACTTTAAGAGTGCTTTAGAAAAACTTCCAAATTTTGCCAAAAAATTTATGAGTAACAACAAAATGAAAAAACTAGGTAAAAATGACCGAGAAACTGAGCTAGAAAGCTACTTTCTCATGGTCTTTATTTGCTTCTTAAGGAGAGAAAATAAATCAAGGTTCTAACTTGCCGGATAATGAATTAAACCAACTACTATCCTTAAAAAAAAAGCTTTTAGTTTTTCTGCTAATAATGGCTTGAAATAAGATAGCTTAAACCCTAGATTTGAACTAAGAAATGACGATTCCTTTAAACTTTAGCAAGATCAAAAAATGAAAAGTGAATACGATCTATGTATGAAGATGAACCTTTAACTTCAGATCTGTAACTACTTTTTCAAATAAAGGACAAGGTAAAATTTTAAATAATACTTGAGAAGGAGAGGGAGAGAGGTTTAGAGAACAAGAAGATCTTTGAGGTGCTTGATTGTGGGGCACCAAGGGACTTTATCTGCAAACAAAAGTGTTAGAAATGAGGAAGATCAAACAAGATCTTCTCGATCTCCAACTAAGATAACCTGTACTTCACACAACTCAACAACCAATGGTCAAATCCAGCAGCATATATACTTAGAAATCAATGTGAAAATGTTCATAAACAATTGAAATATTCGATTTGCATCTCTAAGCATTCATACTAAATAAATTGAAGCGGTAAACAAACAATTTAATTTACCTCGCAAAACTGATACCAGTCCTTCAAGCAAGCTAGATTTGGAATTTGGAAAGCAAGATGGATCCAACACATATTATCCCCCAAAAGCACAATGATAGTACATCCATTGAACAAAGCACCACACAAATAGACCTCCAAAGTCTCTTTTATTTCTCAGATAAACACTGATTACAATAGCTAGCTCTTCCCAATATAATTCCAACTAGTTTGAATGAGGAGAGCAAGCTTTATTTATAGCAAATACAAGCCCATGGGGGCACTATCAACACTGGCAAAAAAAGTTCAGTTGAGCTGAGTTGAACTGAATCAATTAGTAGAATCGGTGGGCTGGTTCTTTAGTTAACTGAAGAGATGATAATGGGGAGATGCCACCTCAATCTCCACACCAACTCGCATGCCTTATTTCCTCACGTGAATGTGAACGGCTATAAGTGACGTGAACCTCACCAACCAAATCCTTTCTTTGATCCTCAAAATAGTCACATGTATATCCCATTTGATGAGTCACCGAATTATTTCATAGCTCACGTGTAATGGGGGTCTACCCTTGCTACTCGCTACCACCACAAAGGTTTAGCGTGAACTCCACCTTGGTTGACGTCACCACTCCATAACACTAAACGTTTCCTTCATAAAACGATAAACAATGTATGGTATATCATTTTATAAGCCAAGGTTCCATTTTTTAAATGATGTCATTTCAAAATAGATAAATGATGTCATTTCAAAAGAGAGATACGTCACCACCCATTCGCAAGTGTAGTTTCCCCCTCATGCTACCCACAACCATATGGAATTGTGACGTGAGCAAAAAACCAAAGCTAGGATAAAAGGTAATAAAGATATGATATATTACATCCTTCTCCAAAGATGAGCCATACTCACATCACCCATTCGCTAGTTTTAAAGCGTGGGCCATACCCCCATCCATGAAGAGATCACATGAGAGGTGAGGTAACGAAACACTTTGGATAACTTATATGGTAAGATATCACTCCCTTAAGTGACACTTTCCTCTTAATATGATGTCACCATTATGGGGATTGTTGTTCGCCGATTGCACACCAGCAGCATAAATCTTTCGAAAGCTGTCTCCTCACTTGAGAAAGTGGGAGAGGTGTGACCTTGGGGGCAAGCACAGAGCCAGGTACTGTCACCTACTTCTAGCTCCTCCGTTTAGGCTAACTCCTAACGAAGCCAAGGGGGGTAGTCCCTAACAAAGAGTTTCTATGGCTCGATGTGTTTAAGTTAAGTTTTAATGTTCGAATGATGCAGATGGGTGTTGTTTAGGAGTTATTATGATGAAAGATGATTATAATTATGAAAATTTGGACACAAGACAAAGGCAATCCACGTTGTTGCACTGGATTAAAAGATGAACAATATATCAAGAACTCGTAAAAATAAAAGTGCATTGACAGGAAAAGATTTTATAAATCAAAGGACAAATGGACCAGATTAATAATAACGCATGAAATGATAGACCAGTGCCTTATGGAGTCGAAGCTCTGCTATGCTTTGAAGAATAACAAAGATACAAGTCTTCAAATAAAGCCAGTGGATATGTTATGCGGGTGCTCTTCATACATTTTAAATATTTTAACGGTCTTGTTTATTATGGCTTGAAAGAAGGTATCAGAGACCAACCGAGAAAGTGTTCAAAGTAATTCTGTTCTAGACATGTCGGCCCATCCAGTATCTCAGGATGGTGTCCTGGAGGATTGACCAGCTAGCCGTGACTCTAAGACAACGGGTAGTTTCGGCGCCCTTACTGAGAATAGACTTGAATGCTTCTACAATGCCGGTGCGTTGGTTATGGGTAAAATTTTTATTGGGTTGTTATTGCGAGCTTAGCAAGTCCATTCACCGTTCTGAGTACGAGCCCAACTATGAAAGTTGGCAAAGCATACTAGGTGGGGGATATCAACGAAGTAAATTAATTAGAGGGGGAATCTGAGTTGCAAAATTTTATTAAAAGAATTAATTAAACCCTCCAACAGAGAGCGCTCTTGACTTTGTCTTATGACAAAAGTTCAAGAGTCTTATCTATTTTATATGCCTAAGTGCAAGGATGATGCAACAATTAATATGCTCTCCGACAGAGAGTGCTCTTGACCTGGATTCTGGCAAGTTCAAGAGATTTAGAAATTAATTAATTAATTACAAAAGCAAAGTACATGAAAATTAATAAAAAATTAAACAAACTCTCCGATAGAGAGCACTCTTGATCCACCTTATGGTGAGATTCAAGAGATTTTAGTTCTTTTTAATTTTTGCAATATTATATCAAATGAAAGTAAACAAAACTTAAACTTCTCAAGTAATGAAACATGAAACTTTATTTTCTAACTTTTACGAAGAAAACTTCTAAATAATGAAACTATTTCCTATTCTACTCTAGCAAATTATTATGCAAACATGAAAATAAACGAGATGATACAAGCTTCCCCCAAATGGGGTGTTGCCGCCTAATTTACACTTTAAGATGCAAGAAAGTCACAACCTACTGTGTGTCCTTGGGGGCAAGTGAGAGCTGGGGACCACTGTCACCATAGTCCACAGCTCCTCCGTTTAGGCAAGATCCCAACAGAGCCAAGGGGGGTAGTCCCTATGGGAAAACTAAGTTCCAGGTTTATTACTTAATTACAGATTAATTAAAGGGATCGTTTAATAAGAAATGAGGCTAGGACTCTAAGAGATGACAATCAGACTGATGCAATATGCAAGATTTAAATGACAGTCAACCTTTTAATTTAAACCAGTGCCTAGATAATGGAGTCAAAAGATAGATTACCACTTTACAAGTTTACAAAATAATTTAGAGATTTAAGCTATCA
>LPNX010346024.1:189143-202616 GCA_001517045.1 Pseudotsuga menziesii | reverse complement strand
TGAATGGAGATATTATTATGAATGTATGTTTTCAAAGTACTAATCTGCAGGACACACGGGCTATGTAATAAATGGATACTTTATATGAAGTGTGGTATAGAACCTATTTCTGCAGAAGAGCCTTGATTACCAAAATTGATGATACGATGACACAGACCAATAATCTCGATAGCAGCAAAGTATGTTTTTGATAGGGTATATAGACCCAGGATGTTGAGGGGGATGGATGTGTTCCACCCTATGTTTTTATGATACTCGAGGTCATGGGAGGGCAGTGCTGAGACACGCTCCCCGTGTTGTTGTGATGATGATGGTCGGGTACCCGAGGTCGTGGGAGGGCCATGATAAGACACGCTCCCCATGTTGTTGTGATGACGACGGTCGGATGCCTGCTAGGAGAGGCTAGGTCTGTTGTTCAGCCGACGCTATTGCTCTCAGGTTCTAATGTGGTCAGGTCGGTGAAGCCGACAACCACTTCTATACTAGCAGAGGAAGGATAGGGAGGATGCGGACATAGGTTAGGATGGGTGGACATTTTAGTTATTATGGTTGAAGGTTGGACAATTGTGATACCGGACTAGTGATGGTAGGTACCAATCTTAACTGTCTAAATAATAAGAACATAATTGTTAAATAACTCCGAATGTCACAAGAAATTATATTATATCTGTGTGTGGGTCATGTTGCGTGAAATATTAATTGAATTAGTCAGAATTTAGGGGTTTTTGCTATAGTACATGTGTAGCCTGTGCATGTACTGGCCATGCATGCACACCTCACACATGCACGCTAGTATGAAATATTTAAATAGTTGGATAGGTTAACTAAGTGATTGTGAATTGCTTTAAACCTATAAATGTACCTTGAATTGTTTTAAACCTATAAAAGTACCTTGTATCACTATTTTGACCATAACTTCGGGACGAAGTTTCCTGAAAAGTACCTTGTATCACTATTTTGACCATAAATTCGGGACAAAGTTTCCTGAAGGGTGGGTGTATGTAATGCCCCATATTAACGTTAATTAAAGTTTATTAGTAAATACTTTTATTAAATTAAACTTATATTATATTAATGTTAATTAAATTTTATTAGTAAATACTTTTATTAAATTAAAACTAATTATTTTACCGTCTTTACAATTTGTGTAAAACATTACAATTGGTAATGTATGACATTTGGTTAGATTTTGTGATACGTACAAGTCAAGATAAATTCATAACACATGTCAAATACATCTAAACTGCACTACCCAAGTTATAATAAAATAAACTAATTTAAGAAGGAAGGCGGTGGGGAAAGAGGTATAAGGAGGAGGAAGGAAGTATTTTGCCGGGGGGCGGTAGAGAAGTTTGGATTTTTGGGGGAAATTAGACTCTGCATGAGGGGAATGGAGAGAAATAAAACTTGAGGAGGGGGACAACTCAAGGACGAGAATTTCTGTAAATAACTGAGAAAATCAAGGATGAGAATATCTGTAAATAAATGAGAAGATAAAGAATGGAGAGGAAGATGTTCTCGGTATTATTGGTCTGTGGGCTCGGGGGCTAGGAAACCCATGGGTTTCCTAGGGCCAGCACATGATGAGAGCTGGTCGGCAGGGTGGCACATCATTTTGTTGATTAAGGCTCAAATGGAAAGCTGGAAGAAGAAAGAGCCTACAAGGTTTACAGCAAAGTGTTGAATCTACCACAATCGTTGTTTCCAGGTATTTAAATTTCAGGTATGTGGATACTAAACTCATGCATGCTATTATGGTCTAATTTATGAAAAATTCATGAAGTTATCAACATGTACAGCTCGAAATTTTTACTCAAAATTTTTACTTGAATATGTTTACAGTTCATACTTGTACTTACATATGTCTATAAAATTTATAGAACAGACCTGGATATAAATCTGTAATACAATCTAAAATGTTTTGATAGAGAACATTATAGAGAGTTTGGACACAATGCTCTACCTATTAGGCAGAGCATTACAAGGAGCTGAGAGGGTTATTCTCCACCGGGTAAGCAATATATTAAATTCTTACTTTGATTCAGTTGTATATGTACATAATGTTAATTTGTATAATTCAAATTGAATGATGGTTACATAGAGCATTGAATGCTCCTTCGTGGAGGATGAACACGCATGGTATAATGTATGTGATGAGAGGGGAGGGGAGAATTGAGGTGGTTGGAGTCTTGGAGACCAAGGGAGGAGGTTTTTTATATGGGCATGTGAGTTCATCATCATTCCCCAGTTCCACGCAGTCATCAAGCAAGAAAGAGACGAGGGGTTGAAGTGGATAACGTTCACAACATCATACGCGTGAGTAATATTATAACAATTAATTGTAGGTCATGTCCTATTGTAGTATTTCTCATATTCCTAAGTGATAATTGATAATTGAAATACAAATGAATGTAGTTTTGTCTGGTCATCTCTGGCGGGAAGGGATTTTTTTTTAAAAGCAATGCTAGCAGACAGGCCTGGAATTTCAAATTCTACCAGCCTGTAAAAAACAATTTGATGACGGTTATAGTTTTAAATTGCCTTTCATTTTATGTTCTATGTAAATTAATGGTTGTCAAATTTTGTTTTTTATATTTTATAATACAATTTTCAAGTCCATTCAAACTTGAACATAGCTCGGTCTTTTATAACAAGATTTAAGTAGATAATCCATTATATCACTATTTAACAATAATAAGCAAAACCTTAAGCAACTAATAGTGCATACCAAGATCATGCAACAAAGCGTTTACGAAGGGAGGAAAACTGTATCAACAACATATGTTCAATTTTTTTCTCATCTACTTATGTATCATAAAAAAAATGCCCATGGTTTCCTTCACCCAATTGTAATAATAAACCAAAATGCTTCGAGCTAGTGGCCATTACGGTTTTCTCTCCATTTATAGCTTGAACTTGAAGGAGATATTAAAATTTATGATAGGTAAGAAAAATAGTTCAATGTCAATTTGACGGGATGCAATTTTGTAAACATGTAGATGATGACATGCCAGATCTAAACTTGCTTGCCAAATACGTCTTTAAAATGAGAAAACATTATGTAGAACGTCAATTTCGAGGCCTACTAGAGGATGTGGTGAGTGTCGCTTATAGGATGGACCGAAATGAAGTTCGTGAGGTGACGAGGAACATAGAAGATGATACCCTTATCCTACATCCATCCCCTTGACATCAGCGGGACATCACATCCACACGTTTCCAAGTCAAATAGAATTAGAACATGTGGATTCACTGCCAATTGAATGTAAGTAAGAAGTAATAATAAGGTTTAAGGCCGCCCTTCCTCTGCAAATAAGGCAGTATGCCTGTAATCATAATGCTTACAATTTGAGTTGATATTTTCCTTATCGATCTCAACTTGATTGTGTTTGTTTTATCAATATTCATTTGGCGTTTATTGATTTGTCAATATTTGTTTGGTCTACTTCATATGTTAGGCATCGAGTTGTTTTTCGATGGGTGTGCTAGGAAGCTCCACGCGACGACAATTGAGCAATGGCTCAATGGTTTCCCGTAAGGTGGGGAGGAGGGGGAAGGGGCGGCGACGGAGGGGAAGGGGATGGTGGGGTAAGGAAAGGGGCCTGGAGGAGAGGGGGTGAGGTGGTGGGGTAATGGAGGGGGGGAGGGGGGGAAAGAGTGGGGTAGGTAGGGTATTTATGTTTTTAAATTTTAAATATATTTTTTTTAAATTTTAATTTTTTTTAATGTTTTGTTTTTTAATATATTTATAAAATTTTGATGTTTTTATTTTTATTTTTTGTGTTATTTTTTTTGTTTAATATGTATATTTTTTTAAATTAATAGTTCTAGTTTTAATTTTATTGTTTTTAAAAATTTTATTTGTTTTTAGATGGGTTATGGAAGTCGTAGCTAAATGTGCTTTACAATGTTCTTTTTTTCTATGGAAGAGATGTTCCATATTGGGATTTGACATTGTAGGGATTCTGTCATAGGTTTATGTAACTCATCATTTGAAAAGAGAAGTGCTAGGTCATTTGTTTTAGACAGGGCATTGTAGGAGTAGGTGCTATTCATCTTTGACCTCATTTTTTTTTATATGCCCAATTGCATAACCTGATATAGGATCAGCTATGTGTAGGGATCTCTAGACGATTAGGCAAGTCTTGTGGAAGCAATCGAGAAAGTCGATGTATTTATCTCAGCGGAAAAGGGACCACAGATGATGGATGAGCTGAATATTATCAAGGCCATTAAGGAGGTTGGAACCATCAAGGTATATAGTGCTTTGATGACGATTGACTATATGGGTTATAAGTAGATCCAATATAGTGTTTCAAAATGCTTTTTGACAACAATTAGTGATGATATTTACAGAGGTTTTTTTCCTTTTGAGTTCGGAAATGATGTTGATAAAGTTCATACAGTGGAGCCTGCAAAGACCATGTATGAAAATAAAGCAAAAATTCGCAGGGCCATTGAGGCAGCAGGCATCCCTTACACATATGTCTCAAACAACTGTTTTGCTAAGTATTTTTTGCCAGGTTGGGTATCTGGGCATTACCGCCCCTCCAAGAGATAAAGTTGTAATATATGGGGATGGAAATGCAAAAGGTATTTACAATCGAATCTCTCTCTTCTTACAATTTTATTTTTATGACTAGTATGGTCTACAATGTACTTTCTGCTCAAGAATTTATTACCTATGACTAGAATTATATCATGTACTTTGAGTGGTTGTTAATTCACCCCCACAATGAATACATAGTTGTTTTCATGGAGGAGGAAGATATTGGAACATTTACAGTCAAGGTAGTGGATGACCCTAGAATTCTGAACAAGACCCTATATTTTAGGCTTCCTGCCAACACCTATTCTATTAACGAACTTGTAGCTCTGTGGGAGGAGAAGTTGGGAAGACTATGGAGAAGTTCTATATCACAGAGGAAGAGCTCCTGAAAAAAATTCCAGGTAAGGATTTGGAATTTTTTTCATCTTCCCCTGACATTTGTGTGCAAATTTCTTTTTCCTCCTTCCCCTGGCATTATTGATTTGCAAATTTCCTTTCAAAGAGTTTTATTCATATATTCTCTTGCTTCATGTGTATTGAATATAGTTAATTTTGGTAATTAAAAAGTGAGGGAGCATTTCTATGCGTGTTAATCTATTTAGACTTTAGAATGAGAAAATAACTTAGATCTTATGAAATTTTGTGGTGGGTGATGCAGAAACACCGTTTCCATATAATGTTGGCATGGCAATTGAGCACTCTATTTTTGTAAAAGGGGATCAAACAAATTTTTAAATTGGATCTGATGGTGTAGAGGTCGGTCAACTCTACCCAAATGTGAAATACACTACTGTTGAAGAGTTCCTGTGTCAGTATGTCTAAAGTAAATTGTGAGAGGTACTTGGAAGAACAATAGAGAGGTTAGGTGCCTTTATCCATTTTAGATAAAACTATTGCAGTTACCAATTTTGGCATTCCTATTATACAATAATTTCCAAGGTTACTGATTCCTTTTCTTTTGTAAGTGAAGGAGGTGTGTGGATAGCCAATGATCAATCATGTTGGGATTTTGTATAAGCTCAATATTACAGTTGTATTAGGTACCTTAATCCATTTTAGATCAAACTGTTGGCAGTTATCAATTTTGACATTCTTATTACATAATAATTCCCAAGGTAATTGAGTCTTGTTTTGGAGGTTAAGGAGTTGTGTGGATAGCTACTGATCAATAAAAAAAATGCGCTATTGTCTTTCCCTCTTGCTCCATTGCATTTCGTTGTGATTATCGTGACAAGGTGTTGCATAGATTTTTTTTTTAATAGACTGTTTTTGTTTGGTGTAAGTTAAAGTATACAAAATTTGCACCCATTATTGGGCCTATTTTTCTATCTAAATCAAGCGGGAAGTGTTGAAAAGACCATATATATCTTTTAATTTTAATTGTAACTTGATGTTACATTTAATTTTGTTTTAAAATTAAATTAGTTAGTTATGTTGAGTTTGAAATGCACCACATCGAAATATCACATATCAAACGAGAATTCCATTAAAGCTTTAAGCTCCCATTTGTGGATAATAAGTTTTTAAGAACATTCACTCAGCATTGATCCAAAGAGTGGAGAGGCCATTAACTAGCCAAAAAATTCATGCAGCAACCTTAAGTATGTGTAAATCATATTTAAGAACAAGAGTTCTCGAAGCCCGAAATAATCCTATGAGACTTACTTTCAAGTAAAACAGAGATTGAAACTAGGTAAATTAGATAAAAAGTGCGAAGTATATCAACTTGAAGAAGAGGATCTTCTTATTTATAAATGCAAGTTGTATATTCAAAATTGTGTAGATTTGAAGAAGGTGGTAATGGATGAAATTCATCAAATGTCATACTTCGGACATCTAGGATATGAAAAGACAATAACATCAACAAATAAATAATACCTTTGGCATGAGATGAAAAGGGATGTAGTAGAATACATTTCTCGGTGTCAAAAGTGTCTACAAGTCAAAATAGAGCATCAACATCCAACAGGACTATTGCAGTCTTTTCCCACTTCGGAAGGGAAGTGGGAAGTAATTTGTATGGATTTTATAACAAGTTTTCCTATGACAATAAGGCAACATGATCCAATCACGGTTGAGATGGACAAGCTATCAAAAGTGGCTCATTTTAATCTAGCCAAGTCCACTCATAAATCAAGTGACATAGTGAATATATTCATGAAGAAGATATCCAGATTGCATGAGTTACCCAAAGCAATATTCTCAGATCGAAGTGCAAAGTTCACATCCATTTTCTGGAAAGGGCTATTTCAACAATTGGGAACTCATGTTAGTAGGTGAACCAAATATTTGCAAATATAAACCGTACCGTATCCATCATGTCGGTGCCATCCCATTCTTCTAATGTGTACACTGGTAGTTAGAAATGTAAATAGGAATTAAATGATAAAAGGCTTCTTGATGAAGCTATCTCCCCACCGACGATAATGGAAGGCTCTAGATGCCTTGTATTCATGAAAAACAATTCATTACATTGGTGGTTGAATTGTATTAATTTATTGTAGCTTGTATGTTTTTCGTGGAGAGTGTTGAAATGAAAAAAAATAGAGTTAATGCCCAATTATGATTTTCCCTCTCTATGTGTGACTGAGCTTTACAGGTATGCTCTATTCTGAAATTCATTATGTACCTATATGTTTGTCTCATCAAGTGTTGTGTATTTTGTCTTTTATCAATGTGTTTCTCTTTAGATTTCATATCTTCTATTAGCTCTCATAATTTTCAAGTTGAGCAAGGAATGCTGCTAGATAAGAGGTTGGCTAAAAACAAAGCTAATATTTGTTTGAGTAACAATGGGAAAACTAGAATAGAGGATTGACTTCATCATCTCTATTCTCAACAACTGGTATCAAAGATTGGTTAGGATCCATCCCCTTCTGCACAAGAAGTCCATAGCTCATTGAGTGGCTACATGGTGTGCATAGTCTCTACATGTAATACCGTGAGAGCTTGTGTAAGACACAAATAGGAAGTGGGATCCCTTAGTAGTAGTGTCACACAACAAATAATTTTCTATATTCCTGAGTTGGGTTTACCATAAAAGTTACGTGAGTTGGGTCCCACTATCTCAATTGTTTAGGTGGGGGGTCTGAAACATGGAGACAACAACCATGAGTGACATGGAGAAACTGAATGGGGCCAACTTTTCCCTATGGAGAGCACAAATAAAAGACATATTAATTTTAAAAGACCAATATTTTCCAATTCAATATAATTACCAGTCATCTTTCCTCTATTAAATTTGTTTTGGATGATCAAAATTAGAGCCATCCTTCTGATGTGCTTCATGATAGAAAACTAGAAGAATTCGATAGTAGCCATGACCACTTCATCTCCTACAGGGACTCTAAATTTTGATGATGTTGGTAGTAGTTTAATGAATGAGGATCTACGACATAAATTAGTTACATAAAACTAGGGAGGAGGAGCTCTCTCCACAGCTGATTATGGAAGAAAAAATTATCAAAATAGACAGAGGTATTGAAAGTCAAGGGGTAGATCAAAATCAAGAAGAGGAAAACTTACGTGTTTTCATTGTTGAAAACTAGAACACATGAAAAGAGAGTGACATATATGGAAGAGAAAACATGAGCAACAAAAATCAACTAGCATAAATAAATAAACCAACTGACACAAATGAAGGTGAGACCACTAATAAAATTTTAGATGGTGATGTTTTATTTATTGTTTCAATGGAAGATGCATGCTTATATACTTCCAACGGTAATATTGATTGGAATCTTGACTCTGGGTCATCTCACCATATAACTCCATTGAAAAACAATTTTGTTTCATATGAAATTGGAGACTATGATAGAGAGTACATTTAGGAAACAATATTTTTTGTAAAATTGTTGGAGTGGGAAATTCCCATCTTTAGACACTCGATGGATAGGATATCTTGATGAAACAAGTCAAGCTTTTTCTAGAGATGTGCATGAGCCTGATCTCTTGAAGCAATTGGATGGTGAAGGCTTCTCCACAAGTTTTGGAAAGAGTGGCTAGAAAATCAACAAAGGGGCTATGGTCATGGCTAGAGGACTCAAGAAATTGATATTGTATACGTTAAGAGAAACAACAAGAAAATTAGATGTTGTTGTTGTTGAAAAATAAGGAACCTCACCATATCTATGGCATAAGTATTTGGGTCATGTGAGCGAAAAGGAGATAAAAATCCTTGTTGGAAAAAATCTAATCCCATGTATAAAATCCTATTAGCTTGACCTTTGTGAGCATTATATATATGGTAGGCAACATAGAGTTTCATTTATAAGAGGAGGCCATAAGAAAAAAAACTATTAGAATTGGTTCACTCTGATGTGTCTAGTCCATTGAATGTTAAGTCTCTAGGAGGATCCTCATATTTTGTTACATTCATAGATGATGCATATGGGAAGGTTTGTACCTATCCCATGAGAGTCAAGAAAGAGGTATTTGAGATATTTCAAAATTTTCATGATGGTGTCAAAAGAGAGACTAAAAAAATGCTCAAGTGTTTCCCATCGGGGATCAACAATTTCTTAATGGTAGTGGGGACCACACACCCATCAGGGGTAGCTACTTTAACTTGGGTACACTTTACAATGGAATATATGTGGAATGGGGTAAAATCATAAATTCCATATTTTTTAACTTGGGTACACTTTAGAATGGAATAGAAATGCAATGAGAGTAAAATCATAAATTCCATAATTTAATGTTTAAATCAAGCAATATAAAGATGAGATGATTTGGATTTTTTATTTATTTATTTATTTTTGTTACTATTTTTTTTAATTTTAAAATATTTAAATCTTAAATATAAGATGTTGAGATTGCACAATTATAATAAACTAATGATGATTAGAGCAATCTATATTTATAATAAAAAATGGATTTTAAATAATAAAATTTATGACATTAAATTAGAAAACAATTCCACCAATAATAATGGTAAATTAGATCAACAATTCCACCAATAATAATGGTAAAAATCTTTAGATAACTCCATTTTAAATTACAGCCCCACCAAAGTAATGTTATAAAATTTCAATATAATGGTGTATTAGAGTGCAAAGGAAATATACATTAGGATGTGAAGGACCAACCCTTCAAATAACAATTAAAAAGTTGATTCTAATATTCATTTAATACCAAGACTCCAACCATTTGTCAAACACTAATATTGAAAAATTACAATGAAATACACATTATGTTGAAATAATTTTGGTATGTGTAATGTTTTTTGCACCAAATGATAAAGAAACTTGAGGGCGCTATCTTTGAATGCCACAAGGAAAGCAAAGTGTCCTACAATACTTTTTTTTACCCTGGAAAATTGGTAATTTCAAGATCACATAATGTCTCCACAATCTCATTAATCAAAACCTATCAAAAACAACATTATTTTAATTATTATTATTTTTAAATACAATACATATTTTACTTATATTTTTTTTGTTTAAATAGCATGTGGTAAGTATTAACTAGAATATCTTTTTTCAATAACATTTCTTTATTTTTTTTCAAAGTATTTTTATGTCAATATGTTAAACATTCAATTCAAACATATAATTTTAAAAATTTCTAAAATATGAGAAACAATTCAAAATATCAAAAATACAATCCCAATAACAAATCATCAAAATAAATAAATAAATTCAATAAAAATAATAATTAATTAATATATATACACCACCTATATAAATTACTAACAAACGTTATATATATTCAAACTATATGTTCAACTACAATTTTACGAGTATTAACTTTATTGTAAAAATTATAAAAAACAAATCAAATAAAAATTAAAATATATATCAATTAATATTTAAAAATATTCACTACATAAAGGTTATAACTAACCTAAAAAACGAAACACCACTAGATATTTATCTTCTTTATTGTTTCTTGTCATTTTAAAATGATTTATTTCACTTTTGTATTGGTCTAAACAAACAAAACAACTCCTTTACATTTGTATTTACTTTTAAAATATTTACGTTCCCCACTCCAAAATATGAATCAAATCTTATGGGCAAGTATTAAATTTTGTTTTTCTTTCAAAAATCATTAATTAATTTTTTTTCTTTAATTAAAATCTTTATAAAAATTAAAATGTTTCAAATTATACTTACATTATTAATTTAATTAGGAATGATAAGTAAAGGGATCATCCCAACGAGCATACTTGGATTAGGAGAATAACTATCAAAAAAGCAAGAATGAATGTAGTATATAAAAATATTTTTATGTTAATGAATGTAGTATATAAAGATCTTTTTATGTTGAAAGGCAAAAGCATCATGTTCATGATAATAATGGAAGATTCTTCCATCATTATTAGAGTATTCTCACATAGTCAAACGTTTTGCAAGCATAGAGTTCTATCAAGTGCAATGATCACAAAACAAAGGTAGTTATTCAAGCCAACAATTGTATTTATGGGAATGAAGGCACCTTAAACCAAGGATATGGGGACATAATCTACAAGTCAATCCCATCAACATCCCCATTAGAAGTTTGAGGCATCACACTACTTACAACTGAAAGTGCATGCTAGCCAAAAACATAAGGGAAATACATTTCACACATTCAATACCAATCAGTGTACCATCTTTTGAAATGCATGTGGGTTGTCACTCTACTAGTTGGAAGTGAGCTTATGGTTTTAGTTAGGAGCTAAGTCTTCTTGTTATTTAGTTTGAAGGACGAGCCTAATTGATGATCTAGGGATCCTATATATCTCCATAATTCATGGATCCTAGAATATAAACACACTGGTAGTTACCGTTGCATTCATATTTGTTATGTAACCTACATCTTTCTCTAGGTTAAAAGAGTGATCAATAGATGTGAGATTGAATTTGAAGAACTAAGGAAGTTGTGAGGATTATGTCTATGAAATGCTAGCATTGGCTAGATGATTGGTATGAGAATTGGATGATAGAGCATCAAGAGAAGAACAAAGCCATGACATGATCAAGATATTTATTCATTCACACCCACAAATACATTTCAAACTAGAGGTCAAACCTCCACAATCTATTGGCACTAGGGTCGACAAGCTCTTGACACATTTCGATATTCCTATTGAGGAAGGCTCTCCTCCACCCTTATTTTGCATGCTCATTGGACTCACCCTTGTGGTATTTGACGAAGTCAAGGAATGCCCTAAAGAAGAAACCTACCTTCCAATAAATGAAGGCAAGGTCCAGGGAGCAAGCACAACAATCAATAGAAACAATTAAAAAACAAACAAACAAACAAAAAACTATAGTAAAATCTGCCCCAAAAGTCATGCCATTATAAATTTTTTTATGATAATTATTTATGTTTTGTCAAGTTCTAGTTCTTATATAGTAGTTTGTTAAGATATATACTTCCATATAGGAAATAACAACTTTATAATATATTGGACATAAATAGTAAGAAGGAAAGAATATTTTGAGTGGAATGTCTATATCCAAAAATCTTACAATTTTGTATTAAATAGTTGTAAAATATAACTATAACGAATTTTATAATACTAATTTATTTGTTTATGTTGAAATAAATCAATCAAAATAAAAATTAATATTAAAAATAATAATATAAAACTTAAATTATATAAAAATAGAAATTAGATAAAATAATAAAAAGTGGGGAGGCAGGTGTGGGGGGATTATCTTTGATCCCGGAGGAAACATAATGACTTCCTATGCTTGAAGAATTTGACATAGATCCAACAATGAAGTTGAATGGCTATCACTCCTTCTAGGCTTGGAATTGGCAGGGCAGAATAATATCTCAAATCTCATTGTATTTGGAGAGTCAAGGAAGGTCATTCAGAAAATGAGATCGGAATATTATCGTGGAGCAACCAACTGCAAAAGAATTTATGACCGTATCCTTCATTTAAATCTTATCCCCCAGGACACCTATCTTCACATCCTCACCCAGGAAACAATACTTTTGTAGACAAGCTAGCAAACAAATGGATCAAAAATAAACTAGGAATTATTACAATAAAGGGTCATCTTTTTACCCATAAACATGTTCCATAAATAGCTTGGTTTTTTCATTAGGAGGGGGTGTTATCTTTGGCCCCCTCATAAGCATTCACCCCAATTTGAAGCTAGTCTCTCCACTGACAACCATCCACTATTATGGACAAGTGGCATCCTTGATCACATGAAGGCATTACATGTTTGTCCTACCCTCTAGCTCTCCTAGGCTTTGAATCGACTATCGACATGCTCCATGGAAGACTCCCACGGTTTGAATGTATCCCACCTGAAGATTGTTCTATCGTGCCATTGTGAGGAAGAAGAACTCCTTGGTTTGCTTTCCCCTCTTTTTGTTTTCCGGTCTCCTAAAGAAGAACAACAACTTATGTTCTTTTCTGCAGGATTAAACATAGATAGGGAGAACGACTATGTTGGCTCTCCTCTAGGCCCTTTGCAGTTCCATTTCCCATTTTCTTCTCCTGTTTTGGCTCTAAGCAATAATTCTCTGGTTCCAAAGAAGAACAAACCAAGAAACTCGAACATTAATGAAATTAAGTCCACATTGACATATATTAAAATCCATCTTTGTTGGGTTTACGAAATGGTGTTCACTGGTGTTAAGGAAAACAAGATACTTGCGTCTGATGTCAAATATTTATCAAATCAAATGGGATTCCATGAGTCCAGAATCGATGATAACGATCGTGATCTTCACAAGTTAATGGGAACTGTTCATTTTATTAAAGTAGAAGTTCAAAAAATGTCAAACATGAACCATTGTAGTTACCGCTAAGAATCCCTAGAACACGACAACCACCCAAACTTCGATTGTTTAGCATGTTCGTGGGATTGAAGGCAAGAAAAATTAGTAGTTCCAACTTTGGATTTCTAGATGTATTTATGTAATTTGTTAAACAATCAATATGTAAGAATCTACCCATCAATGGGTTTAAGTTA
>LPNX010346024.1:0-188832 GCA_001517045.1 Pseudotsuga menziesii | reverse complement strand
AAAATATATTCAATTACAAGAAAAATATATACATAGGAATGCATCTAATCATTAAAGGAAATTTAGTTTTATAATTGTTTATAGATATGATTAGGGTTGTTGGGATACATATATAGGTGCAAATGTGTTGGTGCACACAACCAAGGATGTTATAGTTGTGCATATCGTTTTAAACATAGAATGTTGTAGTGGGAAAATGGGTTGCTTAAGGTGAACATGTGAACTCTAAGACTCAATGTGAATAGTGCTATCAACACCAAATATTGTAGAGGTTTTGGGGTGTTTCCTTGAACCATGCAATGGAAATTCCTTCAACGTCGACCCTCATTAGTGATGGTAGGATGCCAAGGTCACTATATCTTGAACTTATAAGATGAGTTAAGGACCAAGGATAACTTGGTTGGAGTTGAGTGCAGGGGATAGGGATTTATTCTAACACATGTGAGGCAGTGCACCAAATATCTATAGCTGTACATTTAAAACTTATTTTGATAAATAATAATTCACATTAAATTCTATAAACTATATTAATTTAAGCAATAAATTATATTATTATTACTCATACTAATTTCTAAAACAAACAAATGCCACAATATTATGAAGAAACTTCAACATATGGACACAAAATCTCATTATTTCACCCATGTCATGTTGTGTTCTCAAAATTCTATACTCTAATTCAACTTTAAAAGAATTGTATGCTTCATATTTCTAACTGAACAAACTTAATTAATCTTTTATTTAGATATATACTTTCAAAAAAATTAAAAATAATGCAACTTGCATTGGTGCACCCAACCAAGGGTGTTGTAGATGTGTGTATCATGTGAATTGTAAACTATGCACAATATTGAAATGTGCATGCAAACTAAAGGGCTTGGAATGCATAGTGCTTATGGACACATAAAATCTCATTATTTCACCTATGTTTTTGTGTTCTCGAAGGTCTATACACTAATACAACTTATAAAAATTATTCTTCATATCTCTAATTGGAAAAAAAGTTAATTAATCCTTTAGTTAGATATTTGTATTTTCAAAAAAAAAAAATTAACAATGTAACTTGCTTTGGTGCGCCCATCTAAGGGTGTTGTAGATGTGTTTGTCGTGTCAGTTGTAAACTACACATGATGTTGTTGCAAACTAACAGACTTGGGATGTATAATTCTTATTCACGAAATGTTGTATAGGTTTCAAGGAATTGCCTCGAAGGCCATAAGGGAACTAACCCACAACCTCAATAATGAACTATGACCCAATCAACGAAGATGGCAAACACCCACCAAGAAAATTGTGCCATGGAATTTATAAGGGGTGTTTCTTGTTGACTACATAAGAGAAATTAGGGACCAAGTGTGGCTTGGTTAGAGGAAAAACGTCATGATGAGCACTTCTTAACACACTTGAGGCAATATGTCATGATTGTGGCATTAACACATTTTTTCTCAACGAGGGGGTAATATACATTCTAATGTTAACTCAAGTACAAATGGTATACAAATTAACAATAATTCTAATAAATAGACAAAATGTGCATTGCAAAAGAGCCTTTCGTTATAACTTTAACTAGTGTACAACTATACAATTTATATGGTGTAATACCACCATTTTGACCCCTGGAATGTATTGGCTTAATATGTAAATATTGTAAATATGTGATGTATGATTCCTAGTGTGGAGCTCAAGGCCAAGGCCCCGCTAGTGAATTTCTAGCTTATATAGAAAATTATTTTATATTTTGTGGACATGTGCTAGTCATCCATGGAAAAATGTAAAAATAATGTAAATATTCATAATGCAAAGAGAAGTCTAAGAGCTAGCTATGGAAGCAACTAAAATGAGGGGTTTTGTTTATCCACTAGGGAGAAGAGAGGGGGTTGTGTGGGATTAAATTTATTTACAAGTGTCATATTGAGAACCCATATTCCATAAATGGTAAGAAACCACCCAAGTGGACTTCATTCTTGATTTTTAATTATGTTGTAAGAAGAATATTGGGAAATCAACTCATAAATTTAATGGAGCATGGGATGAACCCAACAATTCGTATGGTTGACTATGGCCTCTATTTTATACACCTAGAAGTAAATTTCATTCATGGGAATTTGTTTTCCCTTCATTCCCATTCCATGGTTGGGAAAGGGAACTCATAATTGTTTAGGAAGCTATGCTTTCCCAGTAGTGAGAAAGAACAAAATTCGTAGCCATAAAAAATCCATGTTTTAAAGTGTCCAAAAAGTGCTCAAAAACTCATGTGGGTTGTGAAATCTAGTGGGGGGTCCATAGACATCAACCTTGGGGAAAATTTCAAGGTGCCAAAAGTCCAAAAATACCTAGAGTTCCAGTTTGTGAGCCGAGGAAATTGAATTTTGTGGGGAAATTCATAATCAATAGATTAGAGAATGAATAGGAAGTGAAACAAGATAAGGAACTTGGAAATCCTTGATAAATTTAGTGTAATAGTAGATATTTAAGTGGTATAGCAGCTTGGTCATTTATATGCTCATCCTAAAAAGAACTGGAGGGAATGGACGCCCAAGGGACTGTATAACAGAGAAGGGGACCTTCCTTGTGTTGGGTATGGTAGGTATTGTGAGTTCCAAGGATAGATACAATCAGTTGAGATGCTTGAAGATCAGTGGGAGCTCATTGTCTTAGCATTGCAGTAACACCCCAAAAATTCACAAAAATTTAAAATTTTCTTTGTGACATTAAATGTTGAGTAATAGCCTAACAATGCTAGTATAACAACTATTTTTAGTTTAATTAACAGATAGATTATAAGAAATGACATAAAGAGAAACTTAGGAGTAAATTTATTTTTGTTAACTGTGACTAAATATTACAGAATTACTTACTAACTTATAATACACCTGCTACTAACCACATTCAAACTGTGTTGAAATTTCAGTCTAAAAGTTAATGAGTTAGAGACTTATTGAATTGAGATCAACTGTTTAATTTCCAGCATGTGTATGATTCTGATGGTTGTTTTCTTGTCTTCTTGAAAGGGCTTGAGGATTCTCCGAGGCTTACTTAGCTTTCTCAAGCTAACGCAGATTAAAATGCTTTTACAGGTGTTTATAGGTAAAATTTTACTTCCAGAATTGAGGTGTAAAATTTAAAGTTCGGAAGACTAGAAGGAGTAAGTTAGGAAAGAAGATCTTAAGCTTTAATTTCAGTCTATAATATCGAAAAGTAAGTGACTCCCAGTTCCATAATCAAGACTATTTATTTTGATAGCAGAATAGAGTTTCTAGTGTGCTTATCTATTTTAATAATTAAATTATAAGTTGATGGAGTGTAATTATCAACGTACTCTTAGATGTTGAAGGTACTATAACCTTATTACTTTCCATATATTTTATAACTATGACAAATATTCTTTCTAAGCCTTAGAACTTCCTAAGTTCTAATATTATCATCACTATTATTGTTTAGCAGTTATATACTAACTATAACTAAACAAACCTAGTCTATGCATATATACACTTGATGCATAATACATATAATATTCTAAGTATATATATAATGCATGTCATACATCCAAAACTAGACATAATTTTATTGCATACTATATAATTTATACAAGGTATAAATTCCTATGCAAAACATTGGAACGTTTTATTTTTCACAAAGTAATGGTATTACTTAATCCATGTAATGTAGTCCCGACTATATTAAGTGCATAAAATATTAAAGCTTTAGTGGAGTCCACATGGGGGCTCTTTGTTGGAGGAAGGGTTTGGTGCTAAACCCTAAGCACAAAACCATTAGCACTTGCCCTAAACACTCGTTGGTTTCATTTGTTGTTTTCTTTGTTTGGGTGGAGAAACAGGCCGACATGTTGTGGTCTCTTCAGCCTCTGCAATGAGCACCACCCCTTAACTTCCCATGGCGTTAGCAGGCTTTACACTCTACTCGCCTCTGCAATTGTTTTGTCCTTCAAGCTGACCAAGGTGTTAGTAGCTTTTAAGGCCTGGGTCCTTAGCCATTGCTTAGTTCTTGACCACAATCATGGAAATAATAGGTTGAAGCTTCAATTCCATCCTTATTCCAATGAGCTCTGTGTATAAATGGGTAAGTCAGTACAAAACCTTCTCAACAATTTTATTTATTATGAATTACATTAAGTGTACCAAGCTTAATACTAACAGTTCGAACTATTTGCTGGTTGGGCCATAGGTGAAAACATCTTGTTGAAGGTTGAGTCGATTTCTGGAAGCAGAAGGGTAAGAGCAAAAAGGATTTGGGTAAGCCTTGGCCCAATCCCTGAGGTACCCTCCATTGTTGGGTGTATTCACGGTGATGTCGATGGTGCTTGTGGACTATTCTGCGATGTTTAGAATGCTTATAAAAGAATGTTGTTTTGGTTTTGGAAAAAGCGATGGAGGCTGGATGGCCACTGCCAAGATAAATTACTGTTTAATAACTCAGGAAAAAGGGTTTAAAAAAAAATTACATACTGTAAAAGACTTGTTTGAAAACTTCCTCGGAATTTTACTAGCTCAGCCACTGAAATACGTTTGAGGATAAATAACCTTTGTAAAATTTTGCTTATGGCAATAAATGTTTTTAATATTTAATCTTCAAACATTTTGTGTATTATCTCAGTTTTGAAATAAACTTGCGTTGAGAAATTTTCCATATTTTGAGACTTTCTTTTATTAATGTGGAGAATTGGTTAGGGTTTTAAATTTTTGTTTTCTATAAAAGAAAGGATATTTCACTGAAGATAATTAAAAGTATAATACTTGGTAATGTTGGGCTTAAAGCTTCGGCTGATAAGTAGGATGTTTTTAATATAGGATTTGTCTTTTGTTTAAACAGGCATTTACACAAAGTTAGCTTATAATTTGGTATTTCAAATGAAAAACCTAAATGTATTAGTTGAAACCTTCTGAAAAAAGTTTACCCTTACAGGTTTCGAAGTCTTGACCTCTAACTGAGAAGTCAGTGTTAATTAAAAATGGTGGTAAAAAGCCTAAAAGATATATTGTAGAAAACTCTAATTAAGGTTTCTTTTGGAAGACATGAAGCCTCACAACTGTAAATATTGATATAAATAATTATTGAAAGGTATTTTACCCTAAGTCGTTTGTAAATGAAAATGACCTCCTGGCTGTGTGACTTTGGTAGAAGTAAAACGTCTTTTGACTTTAAAAAGATAATGAGTAAATTTTGACAATAATGTACCTCATAGGTTTTGAACCTTTAACCTTTAATAACCATTCTTGTAAACCAAAGATAATCTTTGGTTTAGAAAACGTAAATATATTATAATTAATAACTTAAAGAAAAAGTGTGTTCTTCAAGTGTTTTTTTTTTGCGTTAAAAATAGAAAGAACTAGAATTACTATAAACTATCCATTGTTTAGTTAACGGTAATAACACTTCTTTTTATTTTTTTTAATTATTGAGCAACCTAAAAATATTTTTGCAGTATATACAAATATTTATGTAACTTATATCTATTTATGTAACTTATATATATTTCTATAACATATATCTATTTCTATAACTTATATTTATTTCTGTAACGTGTATCTATTTCCATAACTTATATTTATTTCTGTAGCATGTATCTATTTCTGTAACTTATATTTATTTCTGTATCATGTATCTATTTCTGTAGATTATATTTATTACCACAGGTGTATAGAGAATAATTAGAGTAATACTAACTATTAAACATCCATAATACTATAATAAAACTAGATGAGAACATATGATGTTGTTTCTATATAGTGTATCGTGTTTTACTATGAAAAATTATGGTTAAACAGTAATATTCATCTACTGATCAGTTGTTCCACTGGCCTCTTTCTCCTTCTTGTCTTGACCTGGGGTTCAACAACAACACAATACCAATAAGTGTTGGAGACATTTACCACCATACACACTCATTTTGGTCAATTTGGCCTAGTTAAACCACTATCCTAAGTTTTATTGACTTAATTAACATTAGAGGAACATTGTATGACATCAGCATGAGCACACCCATGCCTACCTTCATTCAAGGAGGCTAACTAAGCCTTCTCCTTCATTCAAGGAGGCTAACTAGAGCACTCCGAGGGTGATTAGAGTGTCATAAATGTACTTTATTTCTAACTGATCGTTAAAATCAGTTAAACAGAGTAGTGAATGCAACTCCCTTCATTAAATTGATTATTTAATGAACTGGAGTAAACAGGGGCGCCTTCAACCACTTCTGATGGTCAGTTACACTTAAGTTAACCTCATCGGGGTTCATTGGAGTCATTGATGCGCTACCACTTGTTGGTTGGCTTGTAGTGACATGTGTCTGAGTTACTTTCAGTTAGACTCAATCATTTATTGCACTCTGACTTTAGTTAGGGCTCAGTTGAGTCAATTAGGGTTTTAATCAGTGGTTAACTTGAGTGTTCATTGTGGATTACATTCAGTTAAGCTAGACTCACTCATTCAATTCGAATGACCTCCTTGGGAATTTGAATTGTCTTGGAATTCATGCTTCTAGCATGATCATTGTATTGTATTATTCATTATTCATTTGATTATACAGAGCTGCTACTTCCATTGCAGCACCATTTTGCCAATTTTACGCATGTTTGTTTGAATTCTTTGTGAGACTGTGTTTTCAATTCCTAGACCACTATGACAAATTAATATGGTATCAGAGCTCACGACAGGATGAAGCTCAAATATCTCAAAAACAAGGTTTTTGATAGATCTTGCATGAAAAATTGAGTAAAGCTCAAAAATTCCAGCACTGCACGAGAAGCCAAGGCTTACCACTTAATACCCCAAGCAAGGAAATTGTTGCTCAAGCTTGCTTGATTAACTATGGAGGGTGTGATGAAAGCTTAAATGTGCAGGATGTCTGACCTTACGGTGCCCCTTTTCTTGTGATTTTTAGGTTTTTAGCAGGTGAAAAAGAATTCGCTGCAACAGATTCAGATGGCTTCTTCCGTAGAACTCTTGACTCCGTTCAATTTCCACTCAAGGAAAGGAGACATGGAGATCCATATACGTACCAGAGGAATCTATAGGGTCACTATGGACACTAAAGAAGAGCATGCTTCTATGACAGACAAAGCTAGATTCTTGAACAAGAAAGATGAAGCATTTGGATTCTTGTGCCTCTCTATTTCTTGGGATCTTCTTTTCAATCTTTTGGGATTGGAGACTCCAAAGGAAATCTAGGACAAATTGGAAACCATGTATGGAAAGTAGGATGATTTGAGAGTATACCAGCTTGAGAATGAATTGATGTCTCTCCAGCCTTCCAATTTCAAGACCTTGAATGAATTTTTGACAAAGTTCAAGCACATTGTCTTACTGTTGAAGCAATGTAAAGTGGAGAAGGAGGATGATCAGCTCATCTTCGCCATACTCTCCAAAATTGGAGCTGATTATTCAGTTTTTGTCTCTACATTCCGTGTGGGGAAGCTCACAACCCCTGAATGGAAGATGCCTTCACTCAATTCCTTCATTGAGTCCCTCACAAGTGAACATGATAAACTTGTCCAGATGGGGATCATCAGATCCTCCTATGATCAAGCCCTGCGTGTCTTGGGGCCCAAATATCTGAAGGGTAAAGGAAAGCAGCAAAAGAACCCAAAAGCTAAATTCAAAGCTCCTAATCCTAAATTTGAAAACCAGCAGCATGATGAGTCTTCCGGCTCAAAGAATAACAAAGGAAAAGGGCATCATGGAAAGGAAAAAGTCAAGTGTTCATACTGCGGGAAGGGATTCCACCCTAAACATTCCTGCATGAAGAAAAAACTTGATGAAGCTACCTCTCTCCTTGAGAGAAATCACATCAATCTTCTGGAAATCTTTTGAAGGAGAGATCAGCAATATCGGGAACCACAGCATGAAAGAGGCCATGCCCTCATGGAAAGAAATTCGAAGTCCAAAGCACTCTTGATAGATGCTGGAGCTTAGAATGACATGATGGCTGAAAGAGACTCCTTCTCATCTTTCGAGACCAGAAAATCCATCCCCATCCACATGGGAGATGACTCCACCATCATTTCAAAAGGAAAATGTACTATTGATCTTGAGAATGGATATTTTTCAAATGTTTTGTATGTACCATCTCTGGCATTAGATCTCCTTAGTGTATATCAAATGACACATATGGGAGTGCCCAAGAGAGTATCCTTTATCCCAAATGCTGTAGAGATCATAGAACTTGCATTCGGGAAACTTGTTGCAAAAGGCCTTGCAAACTATCATGCAAAAGCCTATGAGTTTTCCCATTTTGTGGTAGATGCAAAGCCCACCGCACTGCTGACTCATGGAAATGAAGTTAGTAGACTATGGCATGAGAGGTTCAGCCATCTAAAATTTAAATACTTTCAGCAATTACAGAAAAACTCCATGGTTGAAGGCCTCCCGGTCATCAAGGCAACCACTGGAATTTCCAAGGGCTGTGTTGTTGGAAAGCACCCTGAGCACAAGTTCGATTAGGGGAAGGCAAGCTGAGCTACATGCATCTTGGGACTGATACATTCTGATATCTGTGGTGCCATGCCTATCACATCCATGAATGGATCAAGGTATTTTCTGACTTTTATTCATGATTTTTCCAGGTACAAATGGGTCTTCTTTATCAAAAATAATTTTGAAGTCTGTGAAAAATTCACTGAACTGAAGGCCTTGATCGAGAATGCATCTGGCCAAAAGATCAAGATCTTGAGATATGATAATGGTGGGGAGTATGTTAGTAATTAGTTGTTGCACATATGCTCCCAAAGTGGTATTCAGGTCCAACATTTAATTCCCTACACTCCCCAGCAGAACGGTGTACTAGCAGAAAGGAAGAATCGGTCTCTCAAGGAGATGACCACCTGTATGTTGGAATCAAAGAAGTTGGCTGGAAATTTGTGGGATGAAGCCATGTAGGCTATAGAATACATTTAGAATAGAGTGACACACTCATCCATGACATGGAATACCCCTTTCTAAGCATACTTCGAACACAAGCCGGATGTGTCGAATCTGCGGGTGTTTGGATCCACTTCATGGGCCTGAATTCCACTTGATAAAAGGAGGGCTTTGCAACCGCAAAGCATAGAATGTCTATTTATTGGGTATCCTAATGAATAAAAATGTTTCAAGCTAATGGATATCAAAACAAAATATATCATCATCAAAAGGAGTGTCAAGTTCGATGATCCTCTTCAGGAGGTGGAACTAGTGAAGGAGAAAACTGTTGAATTTCCTTCCTATTCTACTGAATATTTGGATGATGAAATTGGGGGTGATGACCCTTATTTGGATCCTATGATTTCAGACATCAGTGTACAACAAACATCAGATGTTGAATCAGAACGTGAAGTACAAAATAATCTACCAACATGGGCCTGACAGACACTCTCCTACGCAGGAGATAACATTGGAAATTCGGATGATCCAAGGAGAACCCAGTCTGATTTCCAAAGAGCAATTATTTCACTCTATTGTCCTGATTATTTGTTGTCTGAATATTGTTATTTGATGATAATTTCATACCCAAATTTCTAATACCATGCTCGAAAGGATCCAAGATGGCAAGTTGCCATGGATTAAGAGATGAATTCTCTTCAGAAAAACACTACTTGGGAGCTAGTTTCTCTTCCTTCAGGAAGGAAATTGGTTAAATGCAAGTGGGTGTTTCAGACTAAGGTTACTGCAGATTAAAGCACCTACAAATATAAGGCAAGGCTGGTGGAAAAATGTTTCTCCCAGGTCCAAGGTGTGGACTACCATGAGACTTTTTCACCGGTTGCAAAAAATGGACTCCATCTGCCTAGTTTTGGCCATTTCAGTATCTAAGCACTGGGAAGTGCATCATATGGATGTTAAGTTAGCATTTATGCATGGATATATTCATGAGGAGATATACATGAAGCAGCCTGAGGGCTACATCTCTGATCCATATTCGGTCTGCAAGCTAAAGAATTCACTATACGGGTTAAAACAGGGCTTAAGAGAGTGGTATTTCAAGATGGATGCCTTCCTTCTCTCTCAAAACTTCCAAAGGTGTAGATCAGATCCAAATGTGTATATACAGTAGTCTGATGGTCATTTGATTATTATTTTTTTATATGTTGATGACTTATTGATCACAGGTGGCACAGTTGATTCTATTTCAATCATCAAAACTGCTTTTCACAATGCATTTGAAATGAGCGATTTGGGGCTCTTAAAACAATTTTTGGGGCTCGAAATTGAGCAAAATTCTGATGGGATAATGGTCACTCAGTAAAAATACATATCAAACCTATTAGTCAAGTTTAACATAGTTGAATGTAGGCTTGCACTGATCCAGAGGATTATTCATCTTTAATTTACACTAATCCAATATGGTACAATAGTTATTAATCTATGGTTCAAAGAACATAACATATGTTTTAACTCACACCTGCTATGACATACGTCGCACCTGCTGCGACATACGTCGCACCTGCTACAACAGACATATCGCACTACTGCGACAGACATATCACACTTGCCGCGACATTGTGAAGATAGTGGTGACATCAAACGGTTACATTACGTGTGACGCTATGGTATGGTGCAACACATGTGCATAACGGTCATTGCAATGTTTTGTGAGTCAACATATGTGCGTGGAGTTGGTTGCAACATTTCAGGAATATAGAAATTTGTGGTACCATAACTCTTGGGCAGCGATTCGGCCGAATTGCATGGTTCAGTTTTAGCATATGATTGTAACGTTGATAAAGAAAAGAACAGCTATGGTCCGTTATGGCTCCTCTCGCTAAGTGCTTAAATAGAGGATGCTGGCCACCGTTGGAGGGGGGGACTCAGTTCATTCAGAGCATAGTACATCCTTTCTCTGTTATGTGAAGCTCGGAGAGTTTGTTGTAAAGTGTTCCGATGCTATTACTATGGAAGTTGACATTCTCTATCATACTTTGGTTTTCTTTGCCTTACGAAGGCTGATTGTAATATCCAGAGAAAGGTCTTAAATACTTTGTACAGCATTCTGTTTACAGTTGCTGAAGTTGTTTCCAGAACCATTTTGTGCCATTTTTAAGAGATTAATTGGATCGGTACCCATTGGAGAGGGACCCGAAGACGTAGCCTAGTGGAGGGGGTGAACTCCGTTATCAACTTCTGTTTGTGACGCTCTGATTCTATGCTTCTTTTCCATTTGTTTTTAGTATTTAATTTCTATTAATGTTGTTCCATTAATTAACCTGTTGAACGCATTCTTCTAACACAAACTTTTAATGCACACAAGTTGAGGTCCGACGGATCAAGTTATGGTATCAGAGCTGGTTGACTGCTTGTGCAAGTTTGTGAATGCTTACCAGGTCCAGGTTAAAGCTTGGTGAAGGAGAATTAATTGAATATGATCTTGAGATTGGCTCAAGGAGAACATTCTCAAGAACCATGTCTTCTTCACGAGGGGAAGAAGAAGGACATACAGAACGGGAAAAACCTATTATTTTAGAAACTGAGTTTCTGGAGGCTTTTATGAGCATGAAATCCATGATGGAAATTCTACTCGATGAACGAGCAGAAAGGAAGAAGAAAGAAGAAGGATATTCATCCAAAGATGTAGAAGTGAAGAAGGAAGAAAAGGGTAAAGGAGTAGGAGGTGATGGTGATCCTCCTGAAACTAATCAAACTTTCTCTTCTTCTCATACTTCTCATTCAAATAATGCAAATCCTAATATGCCTTATTTCAAATTGGATGTTAAGTTTCAGTTACCAATTTATAATGGAGATTTAGATGCTAAAAAGTTAGAAAATTGGATCAAGTAGCTTGAAGTATATTGAAGGGTGCAGGGCATTAATGATGACCCTTCCAGGATTCAATTGGCCACTTTGAGAATGAGTGGAATGGCTCTTACTTGGTGGGAGAGCAAGATTCAGCAAGATCTTCGAAAGAATGGTAAAATTATTTCAGTTTGGAATGAATTCATTGAAGCATTAAGGAAGCAATTTTATCCTTTAGGCCATATTCAACAATTAACCATGGGTTGGAAAATGTTTAGACAAGCTAAAGGACAAAGAATTCAAGATTATACTCATGAATTCAGAAAGAGGGCTATTGCATTGAATGTTGCATTAGATACACTGGAAACTCTTCTTAAGTACATTGGTGGCATGCATTCTTATTTGAGACATACTTTGTTGATGTTTAACCCCAGTAATTTGGATGATGTATGTGTTCAAGCTACCCATTTAGAAGCCAGGGGTAAGCATGCTAATGATACTTTTGTGAAGAAATCATTTAAATTTGACAGCAAATCGAAAGGTCAAGATAAGGGGAAAAAGAAGATGGCTATTGTTAAGAAAGAGGGTGAAAATCCTACATGTTTGCATTGTCAGAAGGGACATGATGTCTCTAAGTGTTGGAAACTTCATCCAAATTTAAGGCCAAAGAATTTCGCAGGAAACAAGGATAAAGGCAAAGCAAAAGCTAATGCAGCAGTTATTCAAGACTTAGGATCCGACTCGGGTGATGAAACAAAGGTTACAGCTGTCGGAATCCAGGGTAAGAATAAAATTATCTCACTTCTCATTGATGAAAAATCAAGTTCTAGTGCAAGTACAAATCTGCCATCTACTTCTAAGCTAAGTGATAAAGATAGAAGTGCACTGTTTCATGTTTGTGTCATTGCAAATCACACAAAGATTGATACATTGTTTGATAGTGGTTCACAAGTAAATCTGATATCAGAAGAAGTGGTTAAGAAATTGCATTTAGTTACTATGCCTCATGAAAAGCCCTATCCTCTAGGTTGGGTTACTAATGATACATGATTGCAAGTTACAAAGAAATGTGAATTGAAGTTTTCCATCACTGAAAAGTTCATAGATGAGGTAGAACTAGATGTAGTACCACTTGACATTTGTGGAATTGTACTTGGGAGTCCATATTTGTATGACCAGAAAGTAGTATTTTATAGAGAGCAGAATAAGTATCATCTTTTTAAAGATGGTGTAGAATATATTGTACGAGCACATAAGATAAAGACCAATATAGCCATAGTGTCTGCAGGACAAAGGAAGAGGTTGGTAAATGCTAGTAAGAATTTTGTGTTAATGATGGTTAAGGAGAAAAATGATGAGAACTCTAAATATTTTGAAGGGTGTGACCCTGAGCATAAATATGAACTAATTGAAATCATTTCTGATTATGATGATTTGTTTCAAGATCCAAAAGGGTTACCACCAAAGAGGGAGATTCAACATGAGATACATTTGCAGCAGGATGTGTCATTCCTGAACATAGCCATGTACCGGATGTCTGTAATGCAAAATGAGGAGATCAAGAAGCAGGCTCAAGAGCTGATTGAGAAGGGGGTCATCTGGCCAAGCACTTCTCCTTGTGGATCTCCTATAGTCTTGGTTCCAAAGAAGAATGGGTCGTGGAGGATGTGTAT
Source organism: Pseudotsuga menziesii (assembly GCA_001517045.1). NCBI lineage: Eukaryota > Viridiplantae > Streptophyta > Pinopsida > Pinales > Pinaceae > Pseudotsuga > Pseudotsuga menziesii. The sequence continues at coordinate 175,438 of LPNX010346024.1, read as the reverse complement.
CGACTACAAGGCCCTTAACAAAATCACCATTAAAAATAGGTATCCTCTTCTGCGCATTGATGATTTTCTTGATCAGTTGAAACATGCCATTTATTTTACATAATTGGATCTGCATAGTGGGTATCATCAAATCCGTGTTGCTGAAAATGATTCCTGGAAAACAGCATTTAAAACAAAACAGGGTTTGTATGAATTGCTTGTAATGCATTTCGGGCTATGTAACGCTCCTACTACTTTCATGCAGGTCATGAATGATGTCTTTCAACCATTTATTGATGATTTTGTAATTGTATATCTGGATGATATCCTAGTGTTTAGAAAAACCTGGGGGGAACACATTGTACATTTGAAGAAAGTTTTAGATGTACTGAGTAAGGAGAAGCTTAATGTAAAAATGTCTAAATGTGAATTTGCTAAAACTTCTTTAGTATATCTGGGCCATATTATTGGTGGAGGCCACCTACGAGTGGACCCAGCCAAGGTTGCTGTCATTGTAAACTGGCCACAGCCTAACACCGTTACTGAAATCAAAAGTTTTCTGGGTGCGGTTCAGTATTGGAGAAAAATCATTTCTGGATTTTCTTCCATTGCTACTCCATTACATGCGTTGACAAGTGTTAAATAAATTTTCCAGTGGGGAGGAAAGCATCAGAGAGCCTTCAACACCTTGAAGGAAAATATTAGCACAGCACCAGTTCTAACGTTGCCAGATTTGCAGTATCCATTTGAGATCGAAACCGATGCCAGCAGGTTTGCCATGGGAGCAGTTTTGATGCAAGGAAGGAAGCCAGTCTGTTACCATTCAGAGACATTCTCTATTGCGGTCAGTAACTATCCAACTTATGAAAAAGATTTGGATGCTTTGGTACAGAGTGTGAAGAAGTGGAAACATTATATAATGGTAAAGAAACAGTCATACATACTAATCATCAACCACTTCAATATTTACAATCTCAAACTAAAATACAACAAAGTAGGCATTTAAGATGGATGGGATTCTTACAACAGTTTCATCTCGTAATTAAGTACAAAAAGGGAATTCATAATAAGGTAGCAGAAATGTTATCAAGGCCCTTTATGAATGCTTCAATCATTCTTCAAAACAGTTCATTAACACATGAAAGTTATATTGAATAGTATGCAGAAGATAAATATTTTAAGAAAGTATATGCATCACTGATACATGGTAAACAAGAAGAGAACTATTATGTGCATAATCAACTCTTATATCATCTTGGTAAACTCTGTATTCCAGAGAAGGAAAGAGTGCATGCGATTCGAGAAGCACATAGTTTGTTGATTGCAGGACATTTTGGAGTAAGTAAAACATTGTCTGTATTGTAGAATCACTGTTATTGGCCTCAGATGAAAGAAACTGTAGCTAAATACATAAGAGGCTATGTTATGTGTGCAACGAGTAAGCCTAGCAATAGGAAATTGGGTTTGTACACACCTCTTCCAGTTTCTTCTCGTCCTTGGGAAAGCATTTCTATGGACTTTGTAGGAGGACTACCTATGTCTAGACAAGGGCATGATTATCTATATGTTGTTGTGGATAGATTCAGCAAAATGTGTATCTTAATGCCATGTAACAAACAGATCACTGCTGAACAAACAGCTCATCTATTCTTTCAAAATGTTTGGGTACATTTTGGGCTACCCATGTCTATTGTATATGATCGGGATTCCCAGTTCTTGGGAGAATTCTGGTCGACTTTATGGGAGCTTATGGACACTAAACTGAAGAAAAGTACAGCTTTTCATCCACAGACCGATGGGCAAACAAAGGTAGTAAACAGGACAGTGGTTCAGCTTCTCAGAGGATATTGTAGTAAGCATCCTAAACTATGGGATGAGTAGTTGCAGTATATACAGCAAGCCTACAATCATGCAGTTCATTCTTCCATGAAAAAATCTCCTTTTGAAACTTGTTTTGGTTATCTGCCAAAAACACCGATGGACATCTCTTTTGGCAAAGATACAGTGGATGGACATCATGATGCAAATAAAGCGCGAAGGTTCATTTAGAGAATCCAAGCAGTACAGCAGGCAGTTCAAGAACAGTTGGAGAAGAGCCAGGCATGACAAACATCGATTTGATCATCAATTTCAGGTTGGTGACATAGTTTGGTTACATATCACCAAAGAAAGGATGAAAGGTGAAGGTAAAAAGCTTAAACCTATCCGGTATGGTCCTTTTGAGATCTTGGAAAAGATCGGTACTAATGATTTTTGCTTGAATTTGCCTCCATACATGCAAATTTATTCAGTTGTCAATGTTGAGAATCTTAAATTGTATGAGCCTCCTATGATCATGGATGAGGAAATTATCATGCAGGTTCCTTCAGTTGATGATATGGCACCTAAATATATGAATGAGTTGCAGGATGATGTTATTCTTGACAGAAATATAAGGACTTCACGAAGGGGGAATGCTGAGTACCTATGAGTGGGGCTTAAGGGCATGCATCCTAGCAAAGCAAGATGGATGGAGATTGGAAAAGTGAGGGAGCTATACCCTCACTTACTTGCATAATAATTCAGGATTTTGGTGGTCCAAAAGCTCTCCAATGGGGAGGAATGATCCGGAGGATTATTCATCTTTAATTTACACTGATCCAATATGGTATAATAGTTATTAATCTATGGTTCAAATAACATAACATATGTTTTAACTCACACCTGCTGCGACATACGTTGCACCTGTTGCAACATATGTCACACCTGCTACGACATACGTCGCACCTGCTGCAACAGACATATCGCACTGTTGTGACAGACATATCACACTTTCCGTGACATTGTGAAGATAGTGGTGACATCAAACGGTTACATTACGTGTGACGCTATGGTATGGTGCAACACATGTGCATAACGGTCATTGCAGCATGTTGTGAGTCAACATATGTACGTGGAGTTGGTTGCAACGTTTCAGGAATATGGAACGTCGTGGTACCATAACGCTTGGGCAGCGATTTGGCCGAATTGCATGGTTTAGTTTTATCATATGATTGTAACATTGATAAAGAAGAGAACAGCTGTGGTCCGTTATGGCTCCTCTCGCTAAGTGATTAAATGGAGGATGTTGGCCACCATTGGAGGGGGGGACTCAGTTCGTTCAGAGCGCAGTACATCATTTCTCTATTATGCAAAGCTCGGAGAGTTTGTTGTAAAGTGTTCCAATGTTTTTACTATGGAAGTTGACATTCTCTATCATACTTTGGCTTTCTTTTCCTTACAAAGGCTGATTGTAATTTCTAGAGAAAGGTCTTAAAGACTTTGTACAGGATTCTGTTTACAGTTGCTGAAGTTGTTTCCAGAACCATTTTGTACCATTTTTAAGAGATTAATTGGATCGGTACCCATTGGAGAAGGACCCGGAGACGTAGCCCAGTGGATGGGGTGAACTCCATTATCAACTTCTGTTTGTGACGCTCTGATTCTATGCTTCTTTTCCATCTGTTTTCAGTATTTAATTTATGTTAATGTTGTTCCATTAATTAACCTATTGAACGCATTCTTCTAACATAAAATTTTAATGCACACAATTTGAGGTCCGACGGATCATGCACCATTCCCTTTCCTTTCATGGATCATCCTTGAAGAAGAAAAAAACACACTTCCCATGGACTACACTATTTATCAACAGCTGATTGGTAGCTTGTTGTACTTGACTCATTCTCAGCCTGATATCTGTTATGATGTGAATGCTATATCAAGATACATGCAGCAGCCCCATGATATTCATTGGAAGGAATCCAAGAGGATCCTCCAGACATTCAGGGAACCAAGACCTACGACATTCACTATGCTGCAAACTCCGAGCTAGAGCTGGTTGGATACATAGATTCTGATTGGGCGGGTGATTCCATTGATCAAAAGTCAACTTCCAGATATGTATTCATGTTTTGTGGTGGCCCATTTTCTGGTCTAGCAAAAATTAGGCCTCCATAGCACTGTCTTTAGTGGAGGCCGAGTATCGAGGAGTGGTGAATGCTTGCATCCAAGCTGTTTGGTTGCAAGGCATTCTTTCAGAGTTTGATATTGGTAGTACTTTGTCCATTGTCATCTTTTGTGACAATCAAAGTGATATTAAGATATCCACAGATCCAGTTACCAGGCAAAGGGCCAAGCATGCAAAGATACACATACACTATATCAGGGAGTTAGTGCATGACAGGACCATCGTTCTGCAATACTACCCGACTGATGAGCAGATTGCAAACATCTTCACTAAGATATTTTTAGAAAAGAAGTCCACTTACCTCCATTCACTGTTGGGGGTGAGTTCATCAGGGTGATCCAACTACTTTTAGTGTTTAGCTTGAGGGGGGGGGTTTCCCACTGGGTTTTCCCTCTTTTCCTCACTTAGTTTGTTTTTGAGCATTGTTTGAGTTTCAGTATTGTACAGGGTGATCTATGGCCTTTGTTTCTAAGGCCCTAGCATTCTTATGCACTTTATTTTTTCTACTCCTACTGAGTATAGCTTAAGGGGGGTGTTGGAGATATTTACCACCATACACACTCATTTTGGTCAATTTGGCCTAGTTAAACCACTATCCTAAGTTTTATTGACTTAATTGACATCAGAGGAGCACTGTATGGCATTAGCATGAGCATACCCACGCCTACCTTTAGTTAAGGAGGCTAACTAAGACTTCTCCTTCATTAAGGGAGGCTAACTGGAGCACTCCGGGGGTGATCTAAGTGTCATAAATGCACTTTATTGCTAAATGATGGTTACAATTAGTTAAACAGAGTAGTGAAGGTGCATTCCTTCATTAAATTGATTATTTAATGATTATTTAATAAACTGGATTCAACAAGGGCGCCTCCAACCACTTCTGATTGTCAGTTACACTTCAGTTAGCCTCATCGGGGTTCATTGGAGTCATTGATGCACTACCACTTGTTGGTTGGCTTGTAGTGACATGTGTCTAAGCTAATTTTAGTTAGACTTAGTAATTTATTCCACTTTGACTTCGGTTAGGGCTCAGTTGAGTCAATTAGGGTTTTGATCAGTGGTTAACTTGAGTGTTCATTGTGGCTTACATTCAGTTAAGCTAGACTCACTCATTCAATTCGAATGACCTCCTTGGGAATTTGAATTTCCTTGGCATTCATGCTTCTAGCATGATCATTGTATTGTATTATTCATTATTCATTTTATTATACAGAGCTGTTACTTCCATTGCAACACCATTTTGCCAATTTTATGCATATTTGTCTAAATTATTTGTGAGACTGTGTTTTCAGTTCCTAGACCACTATGACAAATTAATAATAAGACACCAAAATACATCGACCAGACAGAGAAAGCTCAGTCGACAATTCCTACGAGGTAGGCATAGTCTCACCCGAGATATATTAATGCGTAATTGCTAGAACCATGTTTCCACAATTGGAAAGGGATTATAGTCCCTTGGCACATGGCTAAGGAACTCGACAAAGACGATGGGATGGAATCTTTTACTCTGCGACAACAGCATAACTATGTGCCACAGTCCACCTGTGTGACACGAACCTGTCCTTACAACTCAGCAACTGGCGCAACGGTGTGACGCAATTGATTCCTTAGACTTGATAGACAATGTGTGACTTACATTTTAACTTAGCATCTTAACTTGTGAACCCATACACAATATTCTAACAATACTTTAAACATTCATACATTCATTGACCACCCTACTGGAACATACATTCATCAACAATTGTACTGTAATAATGCAAGGTAAACAACCATTCACATATACATTCACCACTCAACAACATTCATCCATGTAACACAGGAAATAACACGGAAACCCATCTGAGAAAAACCACCAAGGTGCTCTTCATCTGGCATGAGAAATGTGTATAGCAACTTGCAGTCTGCGACCTACAGATTGTTCTTGAGATATGTCTATTTGAATCAAGCTCTTCTTGCTCTCATGCTCTCTGGTTTATTCTCTATATATTCCTACTGATACACACATAGCCTGGATCGACTCTTCTTCTTTACTAGTGGTCTGTGCATACAGCTGCAAGATCCGTGGCTCAAAAACCTTCTACTTCTACCAAAATTTCCTCTGAGTCAGCCTTACTTCTCTAAATCTCTAACAATGTAGCTTTCTTAAACCACTGAATCTAATCTAACAACAACTAACTCGCCGATAAAATAAAATATACGCAAATTTGATTTCATACAAAAAAAGTGTAACATTGGCATTGTCATGCCATTTGTTTTAATGTCATGCAGGTGTAACATTGGAATTGGTTGTAAAGCCTTCACTTATATTTTTTTATTTTTCCAAATTGATTAGGTTGAGTGAAATGGGGTCAACACTCGCATTGTTTGTAACGCATTCACTTATACTTTTTTTATTTTTCCAAATTGATTAGGTTGAGTGAGATGGGGTCGACACTGGCATTGTTTGTAAAGCCTTCACTTATTTTTTTTCCCAAATTGATTAGGTTGAGTGAGATGGGGTCAGTTCTCTCTTAATGACGATTTCATTTTCACTGGTTTTCTCGCATATTGGCCATCTACCTTCAAATGTCATGAATGACACATCAAAAACAACCACTGAATTTTTTTGAAAATTTTATAGTTTTATGTTTATTTTGATTACTTAATGGTATCGTAAAATGTTTAACAAATTTTAGGAAATGATAAAATATCTTGCCATGTCTAAATATATTAGAATGATATTTATTTTTAATTTGAAATTTCATAATATAAATATTTTTATCATATCATAGTATATTTGAGTAAGAGGTAAAATACTTTTTTAATTTACATATTTTTGTTATACATGTGTGTTTTTTTTAAATATATATGTAAAGAATTGTTACATAAAGTCCATATGGTTTTTATATTAGATAAGTGTGTTAAAATAATCTATGTAATGTCTATTTCATGTAATGAATTTTTCATTTTAACTCAAGTTCTTGAGGAAGGCTTGGAATTTGACGGGCCTATGCCTCCGGTCAAAATACTATTGAAAATCTTAAGAAACTATTTCAAAGAAGGGGCAAATAATTAGGTGGAACTTATTTTCATGATAAAAAAATTTCAAAATGTTATTAATTTTTATTAATAGGTTTTTTAAGATAGGTGTATACTTACATAAGTGGTTATTATGATATATGTAATAATGGAAATTGTTGTCTTACTTTACTAAAACTTTTCTATTTGGTTGAAGGGTAGGTGGTCAGTTTTCCTTCAATGAGGAAGGTTTTGCTTTCTTTCAATTTCTTCTTTTTCTTGTATTGGCTTAGCATTATTCAAATATGGAGTACTTCCCTCACTTTCATTGCCTTTATTTTGCCTTTCTACCCTTCCTTTAGAGGATAACTTACTTTTCAAGCCCAAATGTGCAACTCCAAGAGAGAGGTGGGTACCATTTTAGGAGAAGTTAGTTTCGAAGTTAGTTTTGAATTTTGATACTCTAATACTAAAGGAATTAACTTAACCACCCAACAAGCATCAACAATTTATCATTTAGCTAATAAAAATTGGTACATCCCCACTCTGTATTTAGGCTTGTCTTTATGTCCTTCATGGCCTATTTGAGATGTAGTAGTTTTTCTCGCATAACTGGTAAAGGTCATCCTCACTTTGGATCCATTGAAATAGAACTTGAGTCTAGAGTCTTCTAAGTAGTCAAATCTCTACCATCCTCAAAAGGATGCCTAAGTAGGCTATAACAACATTTATTCTATTTTTATTGAGTTTTAAGTAGGCTATAACAAAATTTAATCTATTTTTATTGAGTTTTAATTTTTTCCATAGGCAATTGCAAACCACTAGCTATCACGGATGCAATGTCGAGGATATAACCACCTCATGGCTCTTGTTAAATTTATAAAGTTGGATGAATTTGAAAAAATCAATAAGTTTGTTCTCCACAATTTATAAAAAATTGTTCTCCATAATTTAGAAAAAATTAATTGAGTGGATTGATTTATATAATGATAAGAGCCACGAGGTGGCAATGTCCCCGATGTTGCTACATGATATTGCAACTTGAGAGAAAGCATGTTGTAGGAGGAATGAAAATAAGCCAATAGTGAAGGGAACAACTATTTTCCCGATCCCATGAGCAATTGCTAGTAGTCTACATGAATGGCTTAATCCAAAGCCATGCTTTCTGTTATTGAAACACATAAAAAACTAATGACTCTGAATCAATCTTAAAATAATATTGGGGAATACTGTGTGGGGAATCAATCTTATAAGAATCATGAACAAAATATTTTCACTTCTAAATACCATGAGATAGATTCTCATGAAAATAGCACTAAATCCGAGCAATAAAAGGAAACATTTATGAAAAATAGGAAAGCATGCTTCACTTGTGCAAATAATGCTATTGGCTAAAACATATATCACCAAGGTTCATATATGATAAAAATCCACTTTTACTATAATTAAGAGGGGAACAAAATTGATTACATAAAGTTCAACTAACTATCATAAATAAAGTCCAACTTTCCTCAAATAGTTACCGTGTAACATTAAATAATAGAGAAAGCAACATTCAACATTTCATGTTCACGTAAAAAACTTAATTTCTTTTGAATTGATAAGAAAATATTAGTTCTAGATATTCTTTTGAATCAACACATGCATCACCTATAGGAGCTTAAATATCACCTAAATATAATTCAATAAGCTAACATACATGCTGATGCACTAATATCAACTTAATGAATCGTATTTTTTAAAAATAACTACATTAAATAACACAACAGATAAAACTACATTGAATAAATAATACCACAACAAATAACCAAAAGGGAATTTATTTATATGGTGAGGTCAATGACCTTATGATTAAAAACACAAACTTAATCCAAGAATCCAAATCATAATCATAAAATCATAAAATAATGCTAATCGAATTAACAAAATTATTTTAAGCATAGAATAGTGATTTATAATTCTTGTGCTTAGTTGCAAACCTCGATGCTTACTTTTTGAAAACTAGTAAACACCATTTAAATTCTTTGAAATAAAAAAATTGTTAAAAATAAGATATAAGAGACAACTACACGTTATGTCAAGGCCATCTTAAACTTTTTCCAAAATCATTGGTTTAAATGATTTAAATGAAATATGTTAGACTTTCCCCCCTTTCCTTATTATAGTTTTTTTAATGAATGAGTACAAAATTGGTTAATATGTATCCAAAAGTAAATTAAACAAAAAGGTTTATACATAAACAAAAACCTTTATACATAAACACGAGTTTTGGAATATTGGGTTAAGTAAAAGTGATTTGATAAATGTTTTTTTCTTTTCTTTTCAGATTTACATGGAAATCAACACTTTTCTCATATTGTTCTTGTTCATGAAAAACGTTCCATAGAAATGTTTCATATACACATGTTTTGGAAGTAAAGTATATATGTCCATCATATCACAAAAATTGGCCACCAAATAAGAAAAAAGGAAGAGAGGTTTAAGTGCTTCTATGTAAATGGTAATAGATTGTTTTTTAAGACCATGGGAACAATAATCTCTTAAGGATATATCCAACAGTCCACAAGCCAGATATATCAATAACTTGTGACTCAGTAGGGGTCGAGACATCCAGAAGCTCACCGGAGTGAGCCTTTATCGAAGGGGTCACCTACCCTTCGAGCCTTGTCACAACAGGCCAAATAAATGAATAATAATAAATTGCTTAAATCACAAAATAGAAGAAGCAGATAGCATGTTATCATGCCACAAAAGTATCATTCCGCCCAATTATTTCCCCATCAAGTTCTAGGACCATCACAACTAATGTCGGAGATGTTATATCCCACACACCATGTCACCAAAAAGGGAAGATCATGATTAAAGAGTTTGGTATTAACTTTTGCATGCTATAAAGATGCCAAAGTTGTAAAGGAAAAGAGCGCATTTTCCGCTGCATTGGATAGATGTCATTAAATTGCATTTATAATGTTATATACCACTGGTTCCTTGAATCACTTAATTGCTTCACTAAATAGCAGAGACAGCTCGCCAACCTGCTAACATTTGACGAAAAGAAGATGGCAGGATTCTCAATCGCAGACTATATGCCAAAGATTGTTGGAATAAAATGATCAAATCTAGGGTTTGTTGCTACGTGTAAAATGGGTGATAAAAATCATAAAAAATATCTAGACACCAGGGGTTTGGTGTTTTTGTGAAGGATCCATTACAGTTTATGAAGTTATTACAAAAAAATCAAAAGAAACCCAGGTTAAAAGATAAAATCCTCAACTAATGTTCAAGAATTATGACTTATCGAGTTTATCACTGATATTGAAGGTCATGATCTTGACCCAATCGTTGTACAGATTGGTATTAACTCCTAAAAGGAATGGTTCGCTTTGCACTTCTGTCGAGGTCATAGGTCATTGCAGCCATGGAGTGGAGAACAACTAGGGCAATGCATGCCCCAAAATATACAAGGCCTTGCAACTTTATAGAAGCCATTGCTGATAGACACCAAGGTTGTCATCATTTTTCCTTGTCAAAACCCAACAGAGAAAGATTAATAAAACAAAATATTTCAATGAGAGCTATAATCATTCTTGAATCACATTGAGATAGAGACTATGAATTGCCCAGAGGTTACGCTCAAAGGAGAGAAAGAAGCCACGAATCCTCATCAATAAAGTTTAACCAGCAACACAGAGAGGTTTCATGTAACTTCAAAAAATTATCAAAACTTGCCTTACCCTGTATAAAGAGTCTAGCAACAAATTTTAAGCGAGCTAATTCCTTCATAAACAACACCATAAGAGAGAACCTTAAAGTCATAAAAACAATATTCTGGGATTGTGGATATATGAAAGCATCTAAGATTAGTCTAATTATGGTGCATAGATAGGATTGGCATTTTCTCGTGTAGGTGAATGTTCAATATGCATTGTGCATTGTGTCCAAACTCCAGTTTGGACCTTGCAAGCGCCATATTAAAAGAAAATACAAAACCTTTTCAAGATACAGACAACCCTCGCCACATACATAGAGTGATATTTGAAAAATATTGTAAGTCCTAACATAACATATAGAGCAAATAAAAGTAAAGTACTCACCTTAGAAAGGTCCGTCCAAGTATCGATCCTGAGTTGGGTCACGAAAAAGAGAAGCACGCTTAGACAATCGCTCCATTATCATCAACAGGATCTCCACGATCGCTTGTGTATTTACAGAATCAATGTCACATTGAATTAATGGTCATCTATCAAGAATTAATGGTGATTTTCCAGGAATTAATGGTGATATTCCCGTTAGTGACATTTGATGGCGGCCTTGTGAACAACAAATCTACACCAATTAAGGAGAAACCAAACTAGCAATCATATGTGTCATGTAGGTGGAGAAGCTTTGGCACCTGGTCCCATGTTAGTGTTCTTTTTTAATAAATTTTTGGCCCAAGCTTGAAAGAAGCTCTCCCTCATGCTCGTATATGGATTAAACAATTGGCAGATTAAACCGACCAAATGTAGCACATGCACAGAAAGCAACATTGCTAGTTGTAATGCACAGATCTTGTATATCTCAAAGAAGAAATAGTTGATTAAAGATGAATAATAGTTATCTTAGGATCAATACTTGTCTTGCATTATTACCCTACCACAAAGAAACTCCCAAGAAACCAGCTTTATAACCCTACATCAAGAAGTTTACCGAGAAACCAAACTGTGATGCATTTATAACATTGCTAACATCATATCATTGGTGGGTCCTGGGGCACAGGAATCCATGACAACATCACCTCCACCAGACCAATAGAAACCTAAAAAAATACAATTAAAAAATAAACTTAAATAAAAAATGTGTCTAATATTGCAAAAATTTAATCTAAACTCTCATAATTTTTTACACAATGGAAAGGAAAGCGCTGACATATGTGATAAGGGTGGAAAGAAACATGAGATGATCCAGCAAGGGGATCAAGTCTAATCAAACTAAATTGATTGATCGATCCTCTGATTAATCGACGCAGGGTCATGGAGTTGCAGTCATATTATTTAGGAAAGGTTAGAAAACTAAGATTGTATCAAGAGAATATATCGATGGCAGGAAAAGGATCCTCTCCAGCTAAAGAGCCATCAGGAGTACCAGAAAAAGAGTGTGGATCATTCGTCAAAGTGGTGTGAGGTGCAGGACGTTGAGTAAAGGAAGAAGGGTTTTTATTTTCAATGGGAAGGATTCGTGAAAGAACATAGTACAACAAAGAATCAAAGTTAGTCTTCACCCTAAGAACAGAAAATTCTAGGAACAAAGAAGAAACTTCTTGGTTTTTAGAAAAATTTCTAGATGTATGGAGCTTAAGTGATCCTGATGGAGATGTGACCAGAGACCACCTTCCAACTATTCCACACATCGAAGTGGAAATGTCCCTGACGTTGCTAATAGGGGTTTCTATATAATCAGTGATAGGAAGCTATTAGCAAAGATAAGAGTCTTTTGTGTAAGTTCACTTGCACTTGTCTAGCTTCATCATTAATGCATCACCTTTCATGACAATACCTATTTTTTTGCATGGATGCTTTTCTTCTAAGTTTTCCTTTCTATAGATTTTGTGTTACATTTGGAAATCTCATCTATTTCTTTGTATTAGCTCATTAGATTTGGATGGATATTCGTCTAAGTATCTTGATTATGCGTTTGCAAGTTTCCAGTGACAAATTGCATAAGAATTTTAGGTACGTGAAGATCTATGCTTTTAGGTTTTTGGAAGTGTAATTATTTTGGTTAGTAGTTGTGTTGACGAGTTAGTAAATAAATTGTTATTATTATTAGTTTTTGCAAAAGGACCAGCCTTGATTGTTGTATCACTAAGGTGAAGGATGGTGACGCCATTGTCACATATAGTTTATGTTGATGTATTTGTAACTTTGGAATGTATTCATCTATGTATCTTATGTATTGTAACCCAATGTTTATTCCAGGATGTATCTATTATGTAATTGAGTCATGTTGTCATGCCCCGATGTTCCAATCGGGAGAATCAATAATGTAAATAAGTCATGTCAAGTCATAGTGGGTAACCCTCCGATTGTCTAAGGGTCAAAGTCCCCGGAGTTTCTGGGAAGTAGGGTTATTAGACTCTCCTAGTAGAGGCCGGCCCTAGTAGGGTTTTAGTCATGTCGGGATTAGTATAAATAGAGAGCTAGGGTCTCTATTTAGTACACATCACTCACACACTCAAGTGTAACACATAGTTGAGGACGGAGAAGACACTGGGGCTAGACAAGAAGAAGATTACTGCTGTCGGGAGTGCATCTTACTGTTTTGGGGTTTTACATCTTGTGCTGATTCTATCTCTGAGAAAGTTGTGGGGTTTTCTGCATTTATGGTTTCCTCAATGAAAAACACTGTGTTCATTGTCTCTTGTGTTTGATTGCTGTACTTGTTGTTCTCTCAGTAAAGATCCTAATATAATGCTAGCTTAATGTTGAAAAACTAACATGGTACTAGAACTAACCTGAGAAGAAGACATTGTGCAACTGCAGGAACTAGGGATTCCTAGTTTGTGGATATTCCTCCATATATTTTCAGCAAAATTAAGGTGGAATAACTCTCCTCCTTAGGGCGCATCTTTCTGTCGAAGCATAATCCAATTCTGAGGTTTTTCAGTTTTGGACCTGTCACTACTGTCGGAAATTAGGGCTTTTCACAGAAGAGGAATTTTTTAGTGATCCCAGGCCTAGATTGATCTCCTCCCCAAAATCAAAGTTAGGGAAAAATTTCAAGGCATTTGGGTGGAGAGAACTCCAAAAAAGAAAAACCCTAATTTTCTCCTGAACTAGCTCTACAGGATTTCAGCTCAAGTTTCAAATCTGACATCTTGAACCTGGTACGATCTAAAATATTTTGTATTTCCATTTGAGGTTCTCAGTTAAGATGTCTCATCATACCAAGCTTGATGAAAAGCTTGAGGGAGCTGATAACTTCCAAGCCTGGAAGTATAGGATCTCCCTGGTCCTAGAAGAAAATGAGTTAGACTCCTACATCCATGAGGAAGTTCCAGTTCTAGAGGGAGATGAGGCAAAGGCCTTACATAAGAAGAAAATGGTTATGGCAAATAGGATCATTGCTGATTTGATCAAGGATCACCTTATCCCATAGGTGTCCTCTCTCTAGACACCTAAATCTATGTTTGATGCCCTAACCAAATTGTTTGAAGGGAAGAACATAAACCGAAAAATGACCCTAAGAAACCAACTAAAGAATGTGAATATTTAGAATGCAAAAACAATCCAGTCTTACTTCACAAGAGTTTCTCAAATCAAAGAGCAACTAGAAGCAGTTGATGAAGAAGTGGAAAATGTAGAGATTGTAATGACTACATTGAATGGCCTTCCTAGGTCATGGGATTATTTCATCCAAGGAATCTATGCTAGAAAGAAGTTAGTCAAGTTCAGTGGACTATGGGAAGAGTGCTCTCAAGAAGATGCTCAGATAGTAGCTCGAGAAGAGAAGATGGGAAGTGAAGACCAAGCTCTCATGGTACACTCCAAGTCTCACTCCAAGTCAAACAAAAGAAGACCCCATAGCTCCAGAGGTAAGCACTCTCACAAAGATAACACTAGAAAAGATTTATCTAGGATCATATGCTATACATGTGATGAAGCAGGACACTATACAAGGAATTGTCCTAAGAAACAGAAGATAATGAAGAGGAGAAACAACAGAAGACATCATGCTCATGCTACAGAGGATGATGAACCATCCAGGAAGAGATACAGATATGAAAGTGAAGATTCTTCAAGCGAGGATGAATATGTTCTGATATCCACTCTCATAGGTAACATTACTCATGGAAGTGATGATTGGCTTATAGACAGTGTGACTTCCAAACATTTGACTGGATTCAAGGAATATTTTGTGAGACTGTCAGAACATGAATCTCCTCACAAGTTAAATCTAGGAGATGACTACCAATATCCACTAAAAGGTAGTGGGGAATCTTCCTATAAATTAGACTCTGGAAAATCTCTAACAATGAAAGAACTATTGTTTGTGCCAAGACTCAAGAAGAACCTTCTCTCCATATCAGCATTAGATGCAAAAGGAATGCGGTTTGCATTGATAGATGGTCAAGTCATCATGTGGCCAAAAGGAAAGAATATCGATGATGTGGTAGTGATTGGAGAACAAGAAGGAGAATTGTACAAATTGAAGGGCCATCCAAAACAAGCCTTGGTCCATGACACAGTAGATCCAAGTGAACTTTGGCATAGAAGGCTTGCACATGTGCATTACAGAGCACTACCTATTTCAAGCAAATTTGTCGAAGGTCTTCCAGAAATCCAAGCAAAACATGATGGGGTCTACAAAGGATGTGCGAAAGGAAAGAATACAAAGAAGACATTTCCAAGCAATGAAAGCAAAGAAAAGGGAATCTTGGAAACCATCCACTCCGATGTATGCGGTCCTATGTCATCAAACTCTCTAAGTGAGTATGCATATTATGTTTATTTTATTGATGACTTTTCTAGGAAGACATGGGTTTACTTCATAAAGAACAAAGACGATGTATTCAGTAAGTTCAAGGAATTCAAAGCCTTGATCGATAACGATACTGAAAAGAAGATCAAGACCATTCAATCAGATAATGGTGGAGAATTCACTTCAAATGAATTCAAAGAGCTATGCAAAGAATCAGGGATTAAGAGGGAGTAATCCACTCCTTATAATCCACAACAGAATGGGATTGTGGAATGGAAGAACAGAACTATCATGGAAGCTACAAAAGCAATGCTTCATGATCAATACCTTCCTATGCATCTTTGGGCGGAAGCTACTGTAACGTCCCCTACCCTCCGAGCAGCGAAGAGGACGCTACCATGGCTTTAACCATCCGGGCTACCAGCCCCATGAACATGTGCATTCATAAAACGGTGAAACGCTGAAACAAAATGCTTTGAACTAGAACATGCATACATGATAATTTATCATACAATGGAATCCAACATGCATTCTTACAAGCATTCAACATGTTCATCATGAGTTATTAACCGTAAATATGATTGCATAAGTAAATAGACAAGATTACTTATCTTTTAAAGAACTCGTTCCGCAACTAGCTACATCGGTGCAACGTTCCACCCAACCATAGGCCAGTGTGCTCCTTAATCTCTCAGTAATGCTGCCACCCCCGAGCTGGGCATGATTCTCCAAGGAATAAGGAACAAGCAAGCTTACAAATAGCCAAGGATACACAAAACACAGCCAAGCCAACATAGTTGGGTTTGTTGGGTCGTCAACAAGATAGCCAAGCAAACATGGTCAAGTTTATCAGGCCATACAAGAGTTGGAAAAGGATAAATGCTAAGTTGGTGAGCTCATTACAAAGCTAGGAACACCTACACCAGAACTAGCCTAACTTCTAAGACACCCACACACACCCAAAACAAGGAATCAATCCCTTCTCTGCTACATAGTCCCTCATGCCCTGACTTCCCTTCCAGTGCTATTTAGGGGTTGTGGAGAAGAAATCCAACCCTTTAACTCTGTCTGTGTGGTATCCAAACACACCAAGTTTATTAAGCAACCCTAGCCCCCATCCCTACTCCTAACACAGTCCAAATACCAACCATTGCATGCATGCAATCAATCAGCAGTTACAGCTTAAACAGGGAGAATGACTTCTGAGTCGTTCTTGGCCCTATCATGGCCAAAACGACTCCCAAGCAACTTACAACAGTCTCCAAACGTATCAGTAAACACAACTCACAACATGGGGAAAAAAACAATCCGTCCTAGACAACGAAGCCACCGGGAAAACTTACATAGACCACACTGGGGAAGAAAATATAGTCTCCCAACCTGTGCATGAGGGAAACTTATGCCAGACCTTGAAATACAGAGGGAAAACACACCAGATTCCACTCTGTGGAAAAATGTGAATGACAACTGATAAACAGCTCCCCTCCTGGCTGCGTGAGATCAAATAGAAAATATTCCTATGGATGAGAATGAACAGACTATCATCCCTATGTGAGGATGAACAGCTCTACCTATGCATGAGAATGAACAGATAGTGGATAGAATGCGTAGTAGTGGACAGAATGGAGAGTCCTTGGAGTGATGGCGGTGGTCGATTTTTTTTCTTGCCAACATGAGGTCAACCCGCTGGTGGAGTGTGCGTGTGGGCAAGGACTAACAGTCCTACCACACTCCACTCCTAGCCATAACTACCTCAACTACTCAGCAGAACATTAAAAATGGTATTTGGATAAGACAAGGGAAGGTGACAGATGGATTTTTCCCATTGGTTCATGGTTTAACAATCCCCCCCTTTATCCTTGGGAAAATCATGCCCTTTTCATTATGGTTGCAATGAGCATAGCTGGTTGGGTTCATTTAATTAAAGATGTATATTTACATGATGACAAAACTTGATATGTATGCCACATGCCCCAATATACCATCGGTGACAATTTCAACCCAAAACATAGCATAAGCAATCAATGGTGGGGCCTTGGCCTTTAGCTCTGCACCATGATTATTTACAATATATACATCATATACATCTAATGTAGCATGGTCAAAACTGGGGTGTTACAGCTGCTAGAACAGCGGTGTATGTACAGAACCATACTCCACATAGAGTACTTGAGAACAAGACTCCTGAAGAAGTATTCTTTGGCAAGAAACCAGAAGTCAGCCATCTCAGAATATTCGGTTGTCCTGTGTACATCCACATTCCAAAAGAGAAGAGGACTAAATTAGATCCTTCAGGAAAGAAGGGTATATTTGTGGGATACTCTGAAAGCTCGAGGGATTACAGAATATATTTCCCAAGATACAAGAATATTAACATCAGCAAGGATGTGACATTTGATGAAGACATAGCTTACAACAAATCCAGAAAGAGACCTGAAGAAGCAGAAGCACCCAGAATTCATGATACAACCATGAATGAAGAAACTCAAGAAAAAGATCGAGAATTTGAAAAACCACAAAGACTGTAGATCCACCTCTGGAGAAAAATCCTCATAAGAGGAAACCTTCTTGGGTACGAGAACTTATCCAAGGTGTAGAAAGATATGGGGCTCTAGAAGAGAATCACAGAGAAAGAAAGAGGACCAGATCCTGTTCTGGGTATGTAGCTTTACTATGTGATTTCATTGACAAAGAACCTTCCAGTTATGAAGAAGCGGTAGAACATAAAGAATGGAAGGATGCTATGATTGAAGAGTACCAATCGATCATGAAGAATGATGTTTGGGATGTTGTCCCAAGACCAGATGAGAAGTTAGTTGTAACTTCCAAATGGATCTACAAGATCAAACATGCTGCAGACGGTAGCATTGAAAAATATAAGGCAAGATTTGTAGCTCGGGGTTTCTCTCAGAAAGAGGGAATAGACTATGAAGAAACCTTTGCACCTGTAGCCAGATACACTTCCATCATATCAGTACTTGCTCTGGCTGCAGTGATGAAATGGAAGATACACTAGATGGATGTCAAGACTGCTTTCTTGAATGGTGTAGTGGAAGAGGAAGTGTATGTAGAACATCCACTCGATTTTGAGACACATGACATGGAGTCTCATGTATGCAGATTGAAGAAAGCCCTATACGGTTTGAAACAGGCACCCAGGACATGGTACGGAAGAATTGATAGATTTCTATCTAGTTTGGGCTTTACCAAGAGTAAAGCAGATTCCAACCTTTACTACAAGGTTGAAGATGGAAACCCAGTGATGCTTCTATTATATGTAGATGATCTGTTTGTGACAGGTATGGATTGGTTGATTAATGATACAAAGAGAAATATTGCTGCCAATTTCGAGATGAAGGACTTGGGTATGATGCATTATTTTCTAGGTATGGAGGTGTGGCAGAGTGCGGATGGAGTCTTCCTTGGACAAGGGAAGTATGCAGTAGAGATCCTGAAGAGGTTTGGGATGATGGACTGTAAGACTATGGCCACACCTATGGCTTCGAACCTGAAGCTATTGAGTGATGCTTCATCAGAGTCATTTGATGTTACAATGTATCGTCAGATGATTGGGTCATTGATGTACCTAACGAACACGAGACCAGACATTTGATTTGCTGTGAACACCTTGAGCCAGTTCTTGACAGATCCTAGAAATGTTCACTTGATTGTTGCAAAGCATATTCTGAGGTACCTGAGAGGTATAGTTGATTATGGGCTCAAGTACGATGCAAATCAGAAGATTAACCTGGAGGGTTATGTTGATTCAAATTGGGCAGGAAGTGCCATCGATAGGAAGAGCACTTCAGGGTGTTGCTTCAGTATGGGATCAAGTGTGATATCTTGGTTTAGTAGGAAGCAATCCTATGTGGCACTGAGTACAGCTGAAGCAAAGTATGTCGTAGCTTGTTCAGCTAGTTGTGAGGCAGTATGGCTATGGAAGATACTATCTGATTTATTTGATCTCCAAATGGATGCTACTTGTATACATTGTGACAACTAGAGTTGCGTGAAGTTGTCAGACAATCCAGTGTTCCATGACAAGTCAAAGCATATTGAGATAAAATATCACTATATCAGGGATATGGTGCAAAGAGGAGTAGTGAAGCTCCAGTATGTTGCGACGGAGGAACAAATAGCTGATGTGTTGATGAAGCCATTGGCCAGAGTGAAGTTCGAGTACTTCAGGGAGAAGCTTGGTGTTCTCCAGATCGAGGTTTCCTCCAAGGGAAAGTGATGAGTCCCAAAGCCATTATGACGAGTAGGTCAGATGTAAGGGCTGATCCATTCTTTCATGGTGAGAGGATTTAGTTCCTTCCATGTAAGATATGAGTGCTAAGATCCAAATCCATTCTGACGAGTAGGTCAGATGTAAGGGCTAAGCCATTCTATCATGGTGAGAGGATTCAGTTCCTTCCATGTCAGATATGAGTGCTGAGATTCATAGCCATTCTAACGAGCAGGTCACATATAAGGGTTGAGCCATTCTGTCATGGTGAGAGGATTTAGTTCCTTCCATGTCAGATATGAGTGCTAGCCATTCTGTCAAGTAGGATAGATGTAAGGGAAACTACCACTCTCTTGGAGAGTGGAGGCACCTGGTCCATTACTAGGTAGCTTAGTTTGGGACTAGGGGCCTTTCTGACAAGGGTAGAGGATTTTGTTCCTTCCAAGTCAGATGTGAGTGCAGGCCATTCTGGCAAGGGTGTAGGACTTGTTTCCTACCAGGTCAGATATAAACGGTAACTTCCATTATCTGAGAGAATGGAGGCACCTAGTCCATTACCATGTAGCTCAGTCTGGGACTGGGGGCCTTTCTGGCGAGGGTGGAGAACTTGTTTCCTTCCAGGTCAGATATAAGTACTGAATCCTTTTCATAGATGTTAGTGATGTGATGTCCTATCATGCTGGTGAATGTGAGTGCTGGGCCTTTCTGATGTGATTGTAGGTTACTACATGATCAGATGTGAGTGTTGGGAATGCCTTTCTGATGAGTAGGTCAGATGTAAGTTCTAGGCAAAGACCTGCCTGATGGCTAGGCCTACAACCAACATGAAAAAAGGCTGGCTCTATAGAACTTCCTATGACGAGATAGCACACATGATGATGACCAAATGAGATCCAAATCGATCTATGATGACTCTAAGAGATCCAGATCGAGTGATGATCCAGATCCAGCAGTGATGATCCAGATCGAGTGATGATCCAAATCCAGTCCAGTAATGATGATCCAGATCGAGTGATGATCCAGATCCAGTGATGTTGATCCAGATCGAGAGATGATCCAGATCCAAATGATGATGTCCCATGATGATCTAGATCGAGAGATGATCTAGATCCAGTGATGATGATCCAGATCGAGAGATGATCCAGATTCGAAGGATGAAGATGACTTGAAGACGAAGATGACTTGAAGACTCAGAAGACTTGAGATGCAGATGACGAGATGATCCAGTTGATACAAAAAAGAAGACCAGTGCTGAAAATTGTGTCGAAAGAATACCTTCCTAGTTAAGAGGGAGTGTTGATGTATTTGTAACTTCGAAATGTATTCATCTATTTATCTTATGTATTGTAACCCGATGTTTATTCCAGGATGTATCTATTATGTAATTGATTCATGTTGTCATGCCTCAATATTCCAATCGGGAGAATCAATAATGTAAATAAGTCATGTCAAGTCATAGTGGGTAACCCTCCAATTGTCTAAGGGTTAAAGTCCCTGCAGTTCTGGGGCACTCGGGTTATTAGACTCTCCTAGTAGGGGCATTAGAGGAAATTTCAACTCAAAATGAGCCTTTTAAATTTTATTCAAATTCCATGCCATCATGTGTTAGCCAATGAAATTGCTTTAAATTTTAAATACCGTATAGGTCTTAAACACTTTTTTAATATAAATTTGGGGATAGGTATCATAAAAAAAACTACTTTTTTTGTTTGCATTTTTGACATATCTCCCCGTGCTTTTACTCAAATTTCGATTGGGAGAGCTCGTTGGATGTGGAACTAAATTCCGCATCCAACGAGTACCCACTCGTCATACTTTTGACGGACCCCGCTACCCCAAAAACAAGAAATACCTGAAAAAATGGAATGATGATGTCATCATTCTATTTTTTCAGGTATTTCTTGTTTTTGGGGTAGCGGGGTCCATCAAAAGTATGCCGAGTGGGTACTCGTTGGATGCGGAATTTAGTTCCACATCCAACGAGCTCTCTCGATCGAAATTTGAGTAAAAACACAGGGAGATATGCCAAAAATACAAACAAAAAAGTAGTTTTTTTCTTTTCTTCCTCCAAAATTAATAAATATTATTTTATTATTTTACTAGTTCATTTTAGGAGGCCCATTTTGAGTTGAAATTTCCTCTAATGTATGACCTACTAGGGTTTTAGTCATGTAGGGGTTAGTATAAATAGAGAGATGGGGTCTCTGTTTAGTACACATCACTCACACACTCAAGTGTAGCGCATAGTTGAGGAAGGAGAAGACACTGGGGCTAGACAAGAAGAATATTACTACTGTCGGGAGTGCATCTTACTGTTTTTGGGTTTTACATCTTGTGTTGATTCTATCTCTGAGGAAGTTGTGGGGTTTTCTCCATTTATGGTTTCCCCGATGAAAAACATTGTGTTCATTGTCTCTTGTGTTTGATTGTTGTACTTGTTGTTCTCTCAGTAAAGATCCTAACATAATGCTAGCTTAATGTTGAAAAACTAACACTTTAGGTATCACTAATGTGAACGATGGTGACGCTATTGTCACATATATTTTAGACTACAATACATTTTTTCTTTTCCATGAAGGCAGTGAATTCAAAGAACTGGTTTTATGTTCTAAGTTTACAATAAGATTCTTATGGTTATTAATTGAGAAAGGTTAAATGCACATGGTAGGTTTGCTTAATTGGAAGCTATGCTTTAAAACATAAAGTCACAGATAGTTTTGTCACAAATAGTTTAGACTACATAGTTTAGACAACAATAGGCTTTTCTTTTTTTGAATTTCAATAGTTGGTATTTAGTTATAATTTGGTTTGTGAATTCCAATAGATTATTATGTCACGAGCAAGCTGTGCTATATATAGATAGGAAGATAGGTAGATTGTATTTTCTACCGTACAAAAGTTAAATTTTTAATATTTAACAAACTTTTGTAAAAATTGTGAGTCAATCATGTATTGCTTTTGTTTTTTTTTGCCTTCAGTGCCATACCTACTACACATTTTTTACGCCAATATCAATTTTAATACCAAAAAATTTCTCACTATCTATATAATATATATAAATTACACGAAAGCTACACGATCTATACAATATCTCTATAAAGTACAGGAAAGCTGCAAACAACTGTCAATTTTTAAGTCTCTTTCCAGCTTAAATTCATCTAAACCAGAACGATCGCTCTGATTAAGAATTACTCTTTTCTTGGGATTTTCGAATATTCTCTCTTCATTAACTAAGACATGATTTTATCCATACTTGACACGAGAGCCAAAGTAATCGA
The DNA here is from genome assembly GCA_001517045.1 of Pseudotsuga menziesii. Lineage (NCBI taxonomy): Eukaryota > Viridiplantae > Streptophyta > Pinopsida > Pinales > Pinaceae > Pseudotsuga > Pseudotsuga menziesii. The sequence goes on along the minus strand of LPNX010346024.1, from coordinate 152,505 downwards.
CTTAAGCTATCAAAATTATTAGGTCTTCAAGTGACATGAAATAAATAATTAACATAATGGAATAATGGTCAAATTTGCCTATATTCACTTCTAAAAACATCAATTTCCTTTACTCAACCATTATTCCCATCAATTCGTTACTACTCATGCTTACAAAACTGTCATGTATTTCTTTATTTCCTTCCTTGGCCTTAACACAATGATTACACACTTTTTTTTTCTCGAGTTTTCAAATGATCTTCATCCAATGTTAACATAGGATTTCATAAAGGATCAAATGCATCCCAAATCATGAAATCTCAGCTGGCTGCTGGATTTATTCTTGTAGAGACTTCGGGTTTTTTTGGCTTTTGAAATATCCTTAAAAGTGACAAATTCTTTCAATTATAAGTGAATCAGACAAAAATCTTTATTTCCCGGCTGAAATGAGCAGAAATTTGGTTTTTTATGTTTTTAAAGCCTTTTAAAGAGTCAATTCTTTGTAGAAACTTGTTTCCCTTTTGATGTTTTTAATAGAAAAAATAATTTTTGTTTTATTTCGTTTTGTATTTTTCCTAAATATGTGGGAACACAATATGAAGGTCTTTAACTACTAGTAGGATATCTGTGTTTAACCTTAGAAAGGGCTTTGAAATATACCATTTTTTTTATAATACTCTTGAAATAGAATGTTTTCTGCTCAAAATATCTGTGCAATGTTTTTAGCTCAAAACATCCTTCAATTCTGTTATGCAATCGGCATTGAGTACTTCGTTTAATTCATTGAGTCCTTCGGACACTTGTTGATTACTAGCCACAAAGTTAGTGGCAATGTCGAGGACATTGCCACCATGTGGCTCCTGTTGTATGATATTCACATTCTAAGTATTAATAAATAAAACATCTCATTTTCGCTTTACACACCTTGGGCAATTATAACAGTATTACAAGCCACTTCATTCAACCATTTAATTGGATTTTCTTTGTTATGGAGGTATGGTTTGCATTTAAATGCCAAGTTATTATCTTCATCATGTTTAGGAATCTTATGGGATTTTCAATGGAAGAAGCAATGCAATATTTTATATATGATATTTTCCACTATGCCTTACTATGACTACCAAAGTTGTATTTTACAACCATGTTTTATGTTTGATAGTTTTAACTTTAGAGTCAATTCCATATTTAGAAAGCACTTATCAAATCAATAATCCAACATATGGAGGGTCATGACATGGAGGACCTACTTTAGGCTTCTTGGTAAGACAAAGCATGGTATCCACATGGAGGACATATTATATGCCTCTTGACAAGATGAAGCTTCCCACTAATGAGGCTCACTATTTAAATGTTTGTTTAAACTTGACAAAAGTTCAACACCAAGTGTTGCGTCTTGACACAAGTTTTGGGTGAATAGATGCATTCTCACTTGAAACTCTCATCCATGGACATTACATGCTTTAAAATTGGTTTCCATTTAAACATATTCAAACTTTGTTATTTGCTCAATAGAGGTGAGTTTATTTCCAAATAAAATCATTATGGTTTTTTTCACGTTTTGTTTTACTATTAAAATATGAGCTTTCATTTTTTATTGTGTCTAGTTTAAAAGTTGTTTTACTTTTATCAATTAAAGTAATACTAATACTTTATCAAATTAAATTAAAGGAGTAAATACCTTTTCAAATCAATCAAAAATATTCTTGAAAACAATTTACTCTAAAGTCTCTCACATCTTATATCAAGTTATTAGTTTCTGCCAAATTCCCATTACAACACATTCCCATTACTTTATTACATTACTTTATTATTTTACTTAGAGGTTTCCTTACACCTTATTGAGCAATTGCTAGCATATATACTATTTTCTCATTAATGAATATAACAAGTATAACTACATCCTTTTCATAAACAATTATATATATTAAAACATAAATATAATTTCCAAGTCAACATAAACCATCTTTTGAGCTAAAAACATTGCACATATATTTTGAGCAGAAAACATTCTATTTCAAGAATATTATAAAGAAAATGGTATATTTCAAAGCCCTTTCTAAGGTTAAACACAGATATCCTACTAGTAGTTAAAGACCTTCATATTGTCTTCCCACATATTTAGGAAAAATACAAAATGAAATAAAACAAAAATTATTTTCGCTATTAAAAACATCAAAAGGGAAACAAGCTTCTACAAAGAATTGACTCTTAAAAAGGCTTTACAAACATAAAAAACCAAATTTCTGCTCATTTCAGCCGCGAAATAAAGATTTTTTGTCTGATTCACTTATAATTGAAAGAATTTGTCACTTTTAAGGATATTTCAAAAGCCAAAAAAAACCCGAAGTCTCTACAAGAATAAATCCAGCAGCCAGCTGAGATTTCATGATTTGGGATGCATTTCATCCTTTATGAAATCCTATGTTAACATTGGATGAAGATCATTTGAAAACTCGAGCAAAAAAAAGTGTGTAATCACTGTGTTAAGGCTAAGCAAGGAAATAAAGAAACACATGACAGTATTGTAAGCATGAGTAGTAACGAATTGATGGGAATAATGGTTGAGTAAAGGAAATTGATGTTATTAGAAGTGAATATAGTCAAATTTGACCATTATTCCTTTAAGTTAATTATTTATTTCATGTCATTTGAAGACCTAATAATTTTGACAGCTTAAGTCGATTACTTTGGCTCTCGTGTCAAGTATGGATAAAATCATGTCTTAGTTAATGAAGAGAGAATATTCCAAAATCCCAAGAAAAGAATAATTCTTAATCAGAGCAATCGTTCTGGTTTAGATGGATTTAAGATGGAAAGAGACTTAAAAATTGACAGTTGTTTGCAGCTTTCCTGTACTATATATAGATATTGTATAGATCGTGTAGCTTTCGTGTACTTTATATATATTGTATAGATAGTGAGAAATTTATTGGTATTAAAATCGATATTGGCATAAAAAATGTGTAGTAGGTATGGCACTGTAGGAAAAAAAAAAAACAATACATGATTGACTCACAATTTTTACAAAATTTTGTTAAATATTAAAAATTTAACTTTTGTACGGTAGAATTAATACAATCTACCTATCTACCTATCTATATATATCACAGCTTGCTTGTGACATAATAATCTATTGGAATTCATGAACCAAATTATAACTAAATACCAGTTATTGAAATTCAAAAAAAGAAATGCCTATTGTTGTCTAAACTATGTAGTCTAAACTATTTGTGACAAAACTATTTGTGACTTTATATTTTAAAGCATGGCTTCCAATTAAGCAAACCTCCCATGTTTTTTTAACCTTTCTCAATTAATAACCATAGGCATCTTATTGTAAAATTAGAACATAATACGAGCTATTTGAATTCACTGCCTTCATGGAAAAGAAAAAACATATTGTAGTCTAAACTATATGTGACAATAGCATCACCATACTTCACATTAGTGATACCTAAACTATATGTGACAATGGTGTCACCATCCTTCACCTTAGTGATACAACAATCAAGGCTGGTCCTTTTGCAAAACTAATAATAATAACAATTTATTTACTAACTTGTCAACACAACTACTAACCAAAATAATTACACTTCCAAAAACCTAAAAGCATAGATCTTCACATACCTAAAAATCTTATACAATCTATCACTGGAAACCTACAAACACCCTCTACCTTTCTTGTCTTCAAACTCGTCCTTCGCGTTCTCAATGAACTAACATTGATATGAATGGTTATCTTGGTAAGACTACTGGATCTCGTTCTAAGGATGAGCCTTTGAAAGAGAGCTTTATACATCTTCTCTTTTCAATGTTAGCTTAAATTCTGATCTCATCTTGTAATTTTACTTCAATAGAGAGATTTATACATCTTCTCTTTTGAATGTTAGCTTAAATTATGATCTCATCTTGTAATTTTACTTCAATATTAATGATTTTTTTTAAATGAAACATGATTATTTTCTAAAGATTATTTTTTTTTAAAATGTATTTCCCATTATTTGGAAACTGCTACCATGCTCCATTGAATTCATTCTATGACCCAATTCAGCCTGATTTTTTGCTCAAGAACCCATACTCATCTCTGTTTTTCTCAGATCTAGACTTTGCCCTTTCATCCCTCTCTTTTAAATTCTGGAGATCAAGCAGAATTTTGAGTAGGTTCTCAATCAGGTATCTAAAAGAATTAGGTTTTTTTGTAATGAAACTGCATGAAAATTAACTGTAAGAATTCAAATTACTGAAAGTCCATAGATGCAAAAAAACAATAGTTCCATTAGTAAATGATTCCCTCCTAGGCCTCTTTGGATGACATGGAGGTAAATATAATGCGGTGATAGTTTTTAGCTACCATGCCGCTCATAGCGGGTCAACCCTCATCATTTTTGGGCATGGCAGAGACTAGGTACCAGTACTTCATCAACCTAACTGTAGTGAAACCCAGCTAGAGTAAAGACTTTGGTAGCTTTGACATATTCCTAAATGAATATGGTGATTATTTCAAAAGGATTGGCCACCAGAAATGCCTGAATCTCCTTCAATGTATTCTCAGCCGACATCTGTAATAGAACAACCATACACAAGATGTTTATTTAAATAAAAATAGGGTTGATCAAGCATAAGGAGTGGGTTCTTTCAACCAGTAGTGGTAAATATTAATCGATATTTGGCTAGGTTCAAATCTCCTAAATGAAGTCCATGACTTCATGAATAAACATTCTTTGGGTTTCTAGCAATCATAAAAACAAATTTGATCAAGAGAATTGGAATTTCAAATCACAAAAGTTGTGATATTGTAGTAGGAGCCTCCAAACAAATGACAGATCCAAACATCGTTCTCGAAATCATACATGTCCAACATCATCCCTCTAGCACCATTCTGCAAAATTTTACCAAATCAAACACCCTAATTGCTCCAAGTCTCTGAAACCTTCCAAAGAAATCAAAAAACATAAAGTGATCTAAAATATTTATAGACCATACATACATTTAGCTGATCTATAATGCTAATTTCTTGACTATAGAAAGGGTATCTCTCGACACTTGTGCACATTTTTCTTGAAATATTGCATAAGAAATGTGGGTCGTCATTGAAAGGAAGGCCGCTTACTTGAACAAAAAAAAATCAAAGAAAAAATCATATGGATCTGCAAGAGAAATTAAATGAAATCAATCAAAATATTTCAAAGTTAAGAAAAATAAATGAAATCAATCAAAATCTACCAGCTCCATCGATGCTTATTTGGTAGAGAATAAGCATCAATGGCATGGTATCGAAATGGAGGTGGACATACTTTTGTTGGTGGAAGCCATTGAGCTATAAGAAGCACACAACATTAAATGGTGATAATTATGAATCACATCACACAACTTGAAAACCACAGCCCCTTTCCCACAGTACCTCGAAGAACTAGCTGCCTTAAAGCATGCACCATTCCTGCCCCTTTCTTGAAGCATGCATCATGTATTTCCTTTGTGCAGGACCTGACATCATCCCGCTACTACCCCCTGGGCACCGAAAAAAGAAGATGACATCATTTCTTGCAAACCAATAAGAAAATTATACATATATTTTCCATTTTTACATTTTCTAAATATAGATTTTTGCCTTAACTCAACTATAGAGATTTTTTTTTTGTAACCTATAGGTAATCTATAAACAAATATTAATAGGGCTTTCTCGAAAACTATATTGCCCCTCATCGAGAACATAACAAGAGGGGCTGCTAAAGGCAGCAAGTCCCTGCCTTTAGAAATTGACCCTCTATGCAATATTAGCATTAGATGTCATGTATTAGGGTTTTTAGCTTTTGTCATATGGTACATCAATTAGAGAAAAGTTGACAAATGATGGAAAATGATCAGTTAGGAATATGGAGAGGGCACACTTGGCATGAAACCCCATAAAGAAACCTTCAAAGAATCGATCACTGAGAGAGATATACCACCAGATCGCTGACAATGGAGGTCACTAGAGATCATTGTGGTTGCTGCATGTTACATATCTCACACAGATCTTAGGTTGTATGTTTTCCTTTCAGAATGATGAGCACTATTGAAGATCATAGGTTTGTTGAGATCATATTTATGTCAATTTTGATTGCTCTCTTCAACTTGTAATAAAAATACCTTCGATTTGAAACTGTAGGGAATTTTGCAATTGGTATATAGAAATTAGCAAATTGACAAGTTAAAAAGGAAACGTCTCTGCATTAACAATGGTCAATGTTAAATAAAATATGATTCCAATCAGAGCAAACCTAGGTTGTGTATTCAGTAACTACTTAGACTCTTCTTATAAAGTTTGAGCAACCTCGTTTCCACAATTAATAAATAATAGAGTTGAGTTGACATAGCAAAATTTGGATGTTAGTTTCACAACAACACTCAACTAGAGGTATCGTGGATAATTCAAGAATGGAGGTCCTTCAACAAAGTTAAAACAATGCTTGCTTGCAACATGTTTTGTTGTGGAGTCTAAGTTCCATATATATTTTACTTTATTTTTGGTTTGGATCATTTTCATGACATACATTTGTATTAAAGACCCTTACTTCTAAAACGGGAACTTCTGCAGCAATGCATCGCTATTTTTAGTAGTTCCTGTCATGCATGATGAAAATCACCATTGAAGTCTTTTTAGCCACACTGATTCAGTTTTAGACGTATCACATTTGAGAATGGAAATGTCTTAGTTGGTGGTTTTAACAATGATTGAATGTGAAATCCTATACAAACTAACCATCCATCTGTTGCATTCATCACTAATAAAAGGATTTAGTTGGTAGTTTTATTACTTGAAGTCACTGCTATATCAATCATGAATAGCAACATCTTTCTAATACTTTTGATGGGAAAATAGCTACAACATATTATGCAAAAGCTAAATGATCAAGAGAAATTTGAAATCAAAAATCAATAAAAATACTTACACCAAACCCACTTCATCGTTATTATAATCACCAAGAATGCAAATAATACAAGTCCTCCACCTTCTTTTAAGCAGTTTGTATTGACAGGCATTGGTAAATGATTAGCGATTGATGGTCACAAGTTAATTCCCATGGAGACACACAACTTTAAAACACAATAATACGTGGGTCATAAAGAGTTTAATTAGAGAAAATACCCAACAATAGAAACACTGTATTGTATGCCTTTGGGTAGCTAGATCCTACCCTTCGAGTTTCTTCGTCCAACACTATAATATATGGGACTGGCCCTAATTATTATACTTATGAGCACAATTAATACAAGTGGAAGCATAATGCAGAGAATGAATACCTCCTCCATTGAAAAATATGGAAGTGAGTCCGGGGGAGAAGAGACTACAAGAGAGATGAATTTTGGGACGAGAAAGCAAGAACCCTTTGGTAGGGCTCATCCTGGCCATTGTCCTCGAAGGAACTTCACATGGCTGACAAGGTGCATACACCATGCTAAAATTAATATTGTGGGATGCTGGTAAAATAGAACCTCTAGCTGGCATCCTGTCTATCCTTCCTAAAAACAAAATCGAAGCTTTAATAATCTCATACACTAATGGGATTTGGCATGCATGGATTTGAATAGATCATAGATTTGAATGGGATTGTTGCATGGGACTTCACCCTGTTGTGGACTAGCTACTGGATGATATGAAAGTCACTAATCTAATAATTGCTGAAAGGAAGCATTATTACACTATGGATTGCCAACGCTCGTAGAACTATAAGGCTTCTTGCTAATTCTCATAGGCTAGGGAATCCTTATAAAGCTTTATGTATACAACTTGATTCGCTTGAATCCTTCGCATATACTATCAACACCTTGCAACTGGATAAGCGACACTTTCTAGGCCACACCTTCAAAACTATGCTCGTCATTATGCGTCCCCAGACTACTTATTTATTCATCTGACAAGTATTCGTTGCATCCCATGGAGATATATAATAGTTGGTAGCCTGTTTTGTCCAAGTGACTCATGGTGTGAAACAAGTGTTCGACAAATGTTTTCCTTTAGGTATATGGACTACTTAGCAATTCATGTTCGAGCAATTTTCAATTTAATCCACTGGCAACGTACCCAATTCTGGATCTGGTCCTAATGAACCCAGTCTGCCCCCAATGTATGTAGATTGAAGGGAATTATAGAGAGCATGAAATATGGACTGTATGAAGGAAGGGTATTGATTCAATCATATTGATTCTATGCCTTTTATGGTAAATAAACTTGGTCAATGGTACCTAACATGGATTTACATGGATCAACGATTACCTAACAGTACAACGAAATTCCTAGATGTAGGCGAAAGATCAAGAAAATTAGCATGAAACGATGAAATGGATCTACTAGTGGTTGGAGTGATATGTCCACTTGGAATTGGGGACTTGGAGTTGGGTGGAACGATGTGTCTACAACGGATCTAAAAGCCAAGCCAATAACAATAACAGGCGTTTTCAAGAAATATGAAGCAACGTTTTTTACAGCCAAGCCATTGATTCAAGGCAAAATTCTTCTAGAACAATGCCTTTAATGATCTTAAAACAAAAATAAATAGATAATTGATTTATTATTGATTTGAATTGCTATATGTTTAGTTTCAATTGTTTTTTATTGTGCAACCTGTTCATAATTACCTATTTCTTTTTTTAATTGAGGGCACTTGAGCACTGCTTAAAATTTTGTCGACCAATTATGGAAAAAAAAAAATTGTTTTATATCTAGTTTTCTCTCAAAATTCCATAAATTGGAATTTATGGATCTGAAGCTTAGTTATCATGATATATTTACATCACTGCTGAAATACAGATAATAGCTAAAATACAGAGAAAATGTGTCAAGAAACAGAAAGCATAGAACCTTTTGATTATACAAATTATACCCCAATGTTTTGTTAATTGTATGAGTTTTAGATCCATTGGACTTTCACTCCAAGGATAGAATTGAAGGATGGAAATGTTAATTGTACAATTGAAAAAATGAGAGGAAAAACCTAAAAGGACTCTTCATAGATTAAGATAAATAAAAACAAAGACAAATACCTTTAAAGTTAGCATCTGCTTTCAATAAAATCCATAAAATCTAAAGGGGCGACTATATATAAACTAAGCAGATTGCATTGATAGGTTCAGTTGTTTTAGGAAAATCGATAACTAAAATATAGAGAGAAGCCGTTGTAGAATATAGGGTAGAGGATTACCATAGATAATATAGAAAGGTCCTTTTGTTTCACTGGCTAATTAAAACCAATTTCAATGAGTCCAAGCTATGTTATTTTCAAATGTTTACAGGTAATTACTAGGATATATTATAATCTTGATAACAAGAGTTATATTATAATTTGTTGTTGATTATGTTTCTTCTTTTGATTGATTTCATTCCTTTGTTTTATAAACCTGCATGCAGAAAGCTTAACTTTATCATAATATTTTTAAGTAAAAATGAATTGTCTGAGGCCAAATAAGAATAATATTTTGTTGATAGGTTAAAATAACGATGCTTGCATATTGATTTTATTATCAAAAGCATTATTTGTAAATGCCTAATAAATGCCAATGCAAACTTAGAATAAAATTTTGAAAGTTGTTTCGATTTGTGTACTAGTAAATTGAAACAACAACAAATTCGTTCATAGAGTCCTTGCTAGCCGATGAAAGGAACTAATAATACGATAATAAATACATAATAATTTGCCCCACATTATAACAATATAATATGTTGTTAGCCTAAACTTTAAATTATGGAAAACAAGTTTTTCTAAATTGTGGACAACAAACTTATTGATTTTTTTCAAATTCATCCAACTTTATAAATTTAATAATATGATATTAAATACAAATAATGCGCCCCACATTATAACAATATAATATTTTGTTAACCTAAACTTTCAATTGAAAATTTATAATAATTTTAAGCTTTATATATATAAACAGATATTTAAATAAATCACCATAACAACAAGCAAATTGTTATCTTCATCTATATAAAAAATATCTCGGGTTTTTAAAATAATGAGGTTATAGATTTATGTTAATATTGCTTAAAATGTAGTATTTATATTTATTTTATAATAATAATTAAAACAAGTTATAAATTTAAAAACAAATCTACTTAATAATTCTTTGTATATTTACAACATTATTTTAAAGAATTTTTGAAAAATTTAAATTTTATATGGATATGTATAAGTTATGGTTGTCATTACTTAGGAAATGTCAAAAATATAATGAGTGATATGTAGACCTTATGACAACTTATTGACTAGCTCTCTGTTCTCTGAGCAGTGACACTATGGAGGTTATGTCCACTCCGATATACATGAAAAAATATTCATACAAGGATGATATGGTGAATGATCTCCTAGAAGTATTTAATAATAATGCTTTAGTATTTTCCCATGGGGAGTGGAATAGATAGTGAATAGGTGTACTATTAAGGAACTCCTTGTTTAGGTCACCAGTTCAAAACTTCGTGGGTACTAGCTTACAACAAAAAATGCTATGGTATCTAGGGTGTGTTTGGAGGTGGAGAGGGAAGGAAGGGTTAAATAAAGATTAGGTCGTGTGTGAGGAAAAAACTAGTGGGGTTGTGGAAGGGGGCCTAACATCAATCACCAAAGCTAAGGCTAAATTAAAACTTCCAGTGCCTTGTGAGGATTATGTGGTGGATGAGCTTCATGTAGGTATTATTCTTGGTGGTTTTAGGCCCCTTAGAGTAGGGAATCCATCAACGAGTATTTCCTAATGATATTGATTTCTTTGAATATCAGGGGTTTTGGGGGATCCTAAATATTTTTGCTCTGAGACACATCTTATTTTTCATTAAACCTGATGTTATCTTCCTTCGAGAAGTTATGGTTATTTCCATCAAAAATAGGGAGGTCTTTACATCCATTCTGTTAAGATGGAATGTTTGTTCTGTGGATGCGAAGGGTCTGTCGAGGGGTATGGTGTTAGCTTGGAACCCAATGAAGGTGAATTTTGAAGCTTCTTTTTCTATTGCATATATCTTTCTTCATGGTTATGTTTGAGATATAAATCTTAAGTTAATAATGTTGAATTGCTACGGTCTTCACTTGTTCCGAAAAGAATTCTAGTCCTTGTGTTTTGAGGATGAACTGTCCAATGATCTGGGGTTTATATTAGGAGGGGATCTAAACTTATTGATAAATGACAAAGAATCATGCAGGTGTACAACTAGAATGGATTGGTTGGACTACCATTTTGCACATTCCTTTGTGAAGGTTGGACTTGTGGATGTAATTCCTTCTTCCCTTATTACCACCGAGAGGAATGGTAGATAGGGGGAGGGTTTATGTCCAAGCAGATTGATCACTTTCTTATGGTATAGTCTCTTCTTGATAGTGCTTTCAAATATAGGTTATGGGTCGAGCCTTGTAATTTGTTGGACCATATCCCTATAGTGCTCCATCTGGATTTTGTTTAGGCACTTTACAAGTATCCTTTCAACTTCAACCAATCCATAGCAAGTGAGAATGATTTATTTCTCTGGTTCGTGACAATTGGCATGATTTTGAAGAGGGAAGAGGTAGGTCTAAATTGGAACATGTGATTGTGAGTTTAAAGGTTCTTAGATTTGTGGTCACCAAGTGGTTCAGCAAGAAGAAAAAGGAAATGCAAGCATAATTTGTTGACATTGAGGAGCATACAAGGGTTTTTTATTATAATAATTCTTCAAGTGTATTCTTTAATTCAAAGAATAGATGACTTTGGAATCCATAAAGCATAAACTATTATATATTGAAGAGGAATCATGGAGGTTGAAAAGTGGGGCACTGCAAAATAAAACAAAAAATATAAATATGCAGAGAAGAGGAGGGTGGTAAATTCTCTCTAGGAGATCAAATATTCTAATGGAGAGGTATGTGGAACACGGAAGGAGCTGGAAAAGGAGGCCTAATTGTATTTTCAAACCTTTTTCCAAGCCCCAGATGAAAATCGCATTGGCTGGTATTTCAAGGTAATTTGTAATTACCCTTCTTACTTTACTCAAGAAGAGAGTAGGAAGGTTAATGGTCATGTTTCTTTAGAGGAGGTTAAAAATATATTATCTGGTTTTGCTAAGGAAAAGAGTTATGAGCATGATGGCTAGACTGTCAAGCTCTTCTTGTATTTTTTGGTATCATTGGTCATAATTTGTTGACAATGGTTGAGGAATATATGACTTTGGGTAGGATTATAGGAGCTCGACCTTTATAGATTTGATACCTTAAAATTCAAGTTCCTCCTCCTTCATTGATTTCAACCCCATCTCCCTTTACAACATGTTCTATAATTTAATAGAAAAAATAATTGCCGTAAGGATTAATACATGTTGAGACATCTATCTAGAGAACAATTTGGGTTTTTTCACAATAGATAGACTATGGATGTTGTAGGTGTTGCTCAAGTAGGAATGCACTCGATCAAGGTAATAAAGTTGGAATCCATTCTTCTAAAATTGGACCTAGTCAAGTCTTATGATCATGTGGATTGGGTTTTCTTGAGATTGATCCTCCTCTAGATAGTATTGGACCTTGAGATGGCAAATTGGATAATGGATCGTGCTACCTCTGTAAACTATGTAGTTTTGGTGAGTGGGTACCCCATTGACTTCTTCCAAATCCATCAAGGATTAAGGAAAGGATACCCCTTGACTCCTTTTCTCTTTCTATTGGTGGTTGATAATTACTAAGAAGAGGTCTAAAGGCTTGATATCTAGTATCAAAGTTTTAGAAAATCATTTGTTGTCTTACTCTTTTGAATCCTTTTTGTAATGCTTTAGGTATGGTAGTCAACTCAAAGAAGGATGTCTTGTTGTAGAATGGTTTCATCCTTGAAATTTGCTTTCAAATCAGGTAACTTTTTCCTTTTCAAGTGATTAAGTTGGGGGAAGGTCTTAGTTGGTATGTGGGTTAATCCTTTGAAGCCAAATAACTATAGGAAGGAGTATTGGTACTAGTTGCTCCAAAAGTGGGTAAACAGTTTGGAAAGTGTGTTTAAGATGGTTGTCATTGGTAGCCATACTTTTCCTCGTAAAATCTGTATTGGAATGCATTCCTGTCTACTTGATACCTTTGGATAAATTTCCCACATACATCCTAGAAAAAATAAAGGCATAAATGTTTTAATTTTCATTGTATTGGTAGGAAGGTGAAGAACGAGGTTCATTTGGTCAAGTGGGATAGACTGGATCGAACCAATATGGAGGGGGGTTGGGGCTTGATGAACATCTTCAATTTCAAGTGGAACTTGAAGCCAAAAGTATTTAGCATTGTTTGACTAACACAGGGTTGTGGAGTAACTTCGTCAGAGATAAACATCTAAAATAAAAATCGTTTAAGGAGTGAGTAATATTGGAGCCAAAAAATCTCACCAATGATCAAATTTATGGATTGGTTTAGTGAATTCATGTATTTTTATTGCAAAATGGTTGGTTTAGACGATTGAGGATGTGTAGAATATGTAGGTGGGTAAAGACTCTTGGCTGGGGGATCCTACAGATTTCAGGTTATCTTCAAATCTATTAGAGGTACCGTTGGATGGAGGAATTAGATCATGGCTCAAGCGTCACTCTGGGCTAAGAATATGGGGAGTGTGTAGAGGTGGGTGAATAGTGAATCTTTAGGATTGTCTAGTCTAAAATTAAAATGGGATATCTATGTTCAGGGTTTGAAGCATTATGGAATCTACCTCAATTAGGAGGAAGACACACTTGCTTGGTCTTAGGATAATGGAAATGGATAGGTATCAGTGAAACTTGCTTATCAATCTATCTTTTTTCTAATTCCATTGAAGATGATTGCTAGTGGTATAAGGTCATATGGAAGTGGAGTGCTCCCCTCCAAATAGGATTATTCTTATGGTTGGACTTAGCAGATAAAGTGCTTACTTGGGACAATTTCATGAAAAGTGGAGGGATTGGCCCTAATATTTGTGTCCTTTGTTTATCTAAAGGAGAAATTATTAACCATATATTTGTACACTTCTCCTTAAGAAGGTTTGGAAGGATCTTAAAAGTGTTCTTAAGTTTAAGAGCCTTTATATCTCTGTATCTTTAGTGTTGAGTTAGGAAATATGGATTGAAATTGATTCTCATGGTCTGGTAATGGAGCTTCTTAGCTACTTTTATTGGGGTATTTATCCCCACAGAAACAAAGTGATTTTGAGGATCAAAGTCCAGTGTGAGTCTTGTCACCCAAAAGGATATAGGGCTTCTCCCTAAGAGTCAACTAGGGAAAAAGGCAGCCTTAAATAGAATGCTAAAAGAACCAAAATTTTTGGAAGATACACCTATTGATACTTTTGATGGAGCTTGTTAGGGGATCACAGGTAAGTGTGGTATTGGGGTTTATCTAGAGGGGAATGTGTCTCACCTTTTCAATATAAAGATGGGTGGGAGATGTGGAACAAATACTAGGGAAAAGTTGTTATCTCTATGGACTCTTTTTATCTATAAATATCAATGGCATGTTGCAGGTGGTTGGTGATTCCAGGGCTATCATTGAATGGGTTTTTGGGTAGGATTCTCTCTCAGTTCTAAGGATTCCCTAGGGCTCGAGAAGGGGCTATTCTACTTTGAAGAAGTTTCTAACCTCACTATTATTCATAAGGGTTCTCTTTATGCCTTTTAAATCTGTGATGATCTGTCAGGGGTATTTTTTGTTTTTTGTGGTTTAAAATTCCTAGGAATTTGGGATGTATACTTTTCTTTACTCTGTTCTTAGTAGATTTGGCTATGTTAAGTTTTTGTAAGCTTGGGAATGTGTACTGAAGGATAGTGGTAATGTCATTATGTATTAGCCTTATATATGGACATCTGCTCTTCCTTTTTATATAGTGACTCCTTATGTAACATCTATCTTGATTCTAATAAAGAAATATTAGATATGAAGCTTTTTATGTTGAAAAAAAATTATATACTTTTTTAAATAAGAAAGTAAAACAATACAATATAATTCATTAACACTTGTTTTCACATTTCATATAAATCTTAACATATACGTGAATTTGACTCCTTAAATTTTGTGCTTTTAGTTTTTAGAAATGTTAATTTCCAAAACAATGTGAAAAACATAAACATTGCAAAATTTTATATTTATTGCAAAATTTCATATTTTCATAATGTAACTATCTTAATTTAATTCAAGTTATTAATATAAAAAATAATTTATAAACATATATATTCATAATTAATCTGTTTTATTTTTTCTCCCTTCACACGAAGTGTATCTATATGATATTCTAGTTATTTTTTGTAATGCTTCAGGAATGGATATCAGTGTGGAGAAATCCTATATTTATTATCATAAACTTCTTGAGGAGGTTTTATGAGAGTTTAATTATTTGTTCCAATATATTTTTGCAAACTATGAAGATCGATTTAGATATCTCGGGTTTGTTTTGAAACCTAACAAGTATAGGGTGATGGACTGGATGTGGTTAGTAAAAAAAGATTGAGAGAAGAATAAACAATTAGGCTTATAGATTTCTCTCTTTGGGAGGGAGACTAACTTTATTTAAGGTTGTTTTCATATAAAACTTACAAACTTGAGACTAAATTGATATTATACATTTTGATCATTCCAATACTTTTTCTAGATTCAAACTTTGATGTTCACAGAAATCCTTTGTAACCAAAATTATGTTATATATCATGCAAGGATCCATGTATGATTGAGCTATTATTTTCTATTATGAACTAGATACCCTCTTGCATTTGATCTCTCTCATTTGTGAGTTCATTTCTGTACCTGTATATGTGTTTGACAGCCACCTAATCCATCCGTTCAGTGAGACTATGTACCTCAATGAGACTAAAACTTAACTTTGAATTTATTTATTTTTCCACGAAAAAAATCAAAACTTTTAATTTATCAAAAATATTACATTTTTTAGATAGCCCTGGCTATGCTTGTATTTTCAAAATAATAATATTTTTAAAAAGCATTAAAAAATAAGTCTTTGTATTGATCTACTTTTAAGAAAATCAATGCTTAGTATTCCCCTTCTTACCAGAAATCATCTATGAATCATTATCAAATATCAAATTTTTTTCACAAAAAGTGTCTAAAACATCAATTTAGCCATGTTCATATACTATTCATATAAAACTTAAAAACTTGAGACTCAACTGATATTATACATTTTGATCATTCCAATACTTTTTTTGGATTCAAGATTTGGTGTCCATAGAAATTCTTTGTAACCAAAATTCTGTTATATATCATGCAGGGATCCATGTATGATTGAGTTGTTATTTTCTAGATTTGAACCATGTACACTCTTGCATTTGAGCTCTCTCATTTGCGAGTTCATCTGCCTTTACATTCTTTACCTGTATATGTGTTTGACATCCACCTAATTCGTCTGTTCAATGAGACTGTGCACCTCATCAAGTAACGGAGCAAGTTGAGTATTGTGGATCTTGTTGATACCATTTATCCATTTGATGATGATTTGGGAGTCCCCAAAAACATGCATATTTTTTACCTATCTCTCCACTACCAATCATATCAGAAGTCTAATAGCACTTAATTCCATGAAATTATTAGTACCTTCACCAATTCCAACTTTGAAACTAAACCAGTGACTCTCAGATAAATGCAGAATACCCCCAGCTCCACAAGACCTCTGCTCCCTTTTGGTTGCACCATCAAAATACCCCCACGGTCTAGTCCTACCTATATCTTCTTCTTTCACCAATCTAGTTTTTATGTTTATATTTTCTTGTGGAAAATATCTCATCACCCACAGACTTCAATAAGCACATTGAATTCCTAGAATGAACTTGTCCTCAAAACCAACTAGATTTTCGGCATTCCATATGTTCCAAGAAACGATTAAAGAAAGAGATTTGAAATCATTTAAGTCATCCATGTTGCTCCACTCCTTTAAGCAATGGTTCCACAGTCTCCCCTAAGCATAGAATATGCATTTTAAGTTTACTTTCTATATCTTTCCAAACACTTATGGTATATTAAAGGACAAAACACCACCAAATGACAATTACAAATAACATATGTCAGATCCCTCTCTCCCTTTTATTTTGAGTACATCCTAAGTGAGTGCTTTATGAGAAAGTAGGGACCAGATTAATATTGTTGTCTTCTGAATGGGCATTTAAATTTTGAAACAACCATCCACTACCAAAATAGTTCACCAGTTTTGAAAAAATCGAAGTTAAATTATCATGGTTTCCAAATAGCCTAATATGAGAAGATTTTAATAAATTTGTATATGCTTTCCACAAGATCCCATCATTTTGATCAACCAAATCTAGATCGAGATCGTCAGCTTTTTCCCATCCTTAATTCATAATATTTGTAGACCACAAATGAACAATATCTTTTAAGAAAAAAACACCTTGTTATCAAGGTTGTTCCAAAATATGCTTAAGCAAAAGATGTCTCTATTTGTAACCTACCCAAGGATCAACACCCACCCAAACAGCATACCCATCTCCAACCTTCCAGGATAATCCAATACCTATCAAATCAAAAGTTTGTAAAACCACTTTCCAACATATAGAAATGTTCTTGCGAAGCTTTGAAAAACACCTGATCAAATCTAGAACAGTGAAGATAAATACATTTTCAAATTTTAAATAAATAAGTTTACAGGAGCCATTTATTAAATAATTAATTTAATTAAATATGAAAAATTAAACTTAACTTTGAATTTAGAGAATACAGTATGGGGGAGATGCTGTCACGTTGTTATGCTAGCTGACATAAAAAAAAAAAAATTATGTTATTCGACATAAATAAATAAAATATATTGTGGATTCATCTATTTATATAATATCCACTCAATCCAAAATCAATTCACCAAATAAGATTCAATATATGACAAATGAAAAATATTAAAAAATATTAAAAATAAAAAATGTGAAATATAAATCACATATGGAAAAATGAGAAATATGAATTACATATGGACTTAAATAAAATAAAATAAAATAAACTAGCAGATATCCATAAATTAGATCTCTATGGGTGCTTGATAAATCCAGGTTTAAAATGGATATATGCTAATTTACTAGATTTGTTCTTTAAAAAATGATCATTTGTATTTTTTTAATGTTCTTTCTCAGGTTCATTTGTCTTTTTATTCTCTCTAATATATATTAAAGGTTAATGATTACTAGAAATCCTACTCTTTTTTAAAGGTATTCAAAGATTATAGCCTTTTTTATTTTAAATAATTTTTTTAATTACTTTTAATATAAATTTAAATTAACTAACTTTTTTAATAATTCATCATAATAATAATAAATCATTTTTTATAATAAATTTTAGATATATTTTGGTGTGGCTTTAGTGTACAATATTGATATATTTGATTATGGCTCATTGATTAGAATCAAGGAGTGTCATCCAAATAACATTGATGAGATCAATGTGTGTTTAACCTAACACTACACCAATAGTGTCCTAAAACAAAAAAGAATATAAAGAAAAGTATGTCGCCTAATTTATCAAATAATAAAAACCCAATAATAAAACTAAATGAAAAATAATTAAAAGATCCATGTTAAACCCAGATTTACTAAAGACTAAAGGGATCAAAATGTTTGAGGTGTAATTTTTTATAAAAACTTACAAAATTAAATCCCTCTTGATGTTTTCTAGATCCAATAGTTAAATATGAAAACTTAAACTTAACTTTGAATTTAGAGAATACAGATAAACAAAACTCTTTCTTAAAAATTAATTTAATTAAATATTTAAAACAAAAGAGACATTCAAAAGTGATGATGAGATAAATGGCTATTCGCGACCCATGTTCTATCTTCGTTTCAATGGTGTTGTTTTAATTTAAATTTATATAAAGAAAAGCTAGTTACAAAGTGGTAATGTTGTTATCTTTTATGTGAATATGGATAAAATTAAAGACAATAAAGTAAAATTCTAATTTTGTTGATGAGATTTAGGAGGTTTGTTTATATAAAAATTTTGGTTAATTTTGTTGACAAAATTAAAGATTGAGAAAAAGTTTATTTATATAAACATTTAGATTATATAAACGTTTTGTGTATATTAAAACATTTGTTTAAATTAATAAATATTTAATAAACAATTTTGAAATAAAAAAATTAACTTAATTATTAAGAAAATTTATCTGATAAAAATTATAAAAATATGTATATTTATTAAAATATTTAAATTTAATTTAATTTGATTTCATTGACAAAAACTTCCATTGCGTGATCGTCACGATCGCGCGCCAGAGATGAGACGGCCGGATTAATGGCAGGACGATAGCGCGCAGCCACAACGAATGAGAAACGATATAAATCGTTCTTTTAATAATTTAAATTAAATTAATCACAGTTACTATATAAATCGTTTTTTTAATAATTTAAATTAATCACAGTTACTATATAAATCGTTTTTTTAATAATTTAAATTAAATTAATCACAGTTACTAAATTCAACTATAATCTGATTCAATATGAAAACACGGGTTACAAATTACAATATGTGTACAGTGTAGGACATAATACAAATAAAATAAAAATAAACCGAATTGTGAACGGCCGCAATCGCCCCTTCTGTAACTTTCCACTACTCCTAAGTTGGACACTGTAATTTGGGACATCTGGATATATCAAGCTTCTTCAACCACCTACAATCTTCAACACCTTCCACCTCTTGGAGCACCCGCTAACATTTAACTCTCGAAGCTTTGTCGCGTTCTTCAGCTTCAGGCACCTCTCTGCCCACAAGTACCCCAAAGATACCCATGTTTCCATATTTGGCAGCTCTTCTAACTGGGTGCACATCTAAGTTTTGAAGCTTTGTGGCGTGCTCCAATCCCGGTATGCTCTTCAGCTTCACGCATCCATGTACACTCAACTCCTCCAAACATGGTGGCAACTGCAAAGTTCAGTGTTGTCACTGTAAGAAAGATATTTATATAATTCGCTGGAGACATTCTAACCACTTAACACATATTTACACAAACGAATTTCAATTTCCACAGTGTTTGTAATGTGCTCCGAGACACTCGCAGAACCCTTAACTTTTTCATTGGAATCCAGGAAGGCAGGGAGGAGTATGGGGACTTCATGCTCTTGAGAATGCGTTCCAAGAGAATACCTTCGGTATCTACAAGTTGCAACCTCCTCAGTTGTATACGGTCAAATTCCTCATCATCAAATTCCGCGCACGGTAATTACCTGTCCATCATCCAAAAATGTTTATTATTACAAAATAATGAACCACAAAATTGACTATTTACTGAATGATTGACTACTTACAGACGATTGCTGCAACAAATCATCTACACGCCAAAACCGAAGCGGCTGGGAGACACGGGCTTCAGCTCTTCCCAAGTCTCTTAGATGGTCATGCATACGTATTTTACTCCATGATCGGTTCCATCCCACCTCTTCGACCACTTCGACCAGACACTTGTTTTGTAGAGTTTGAAACCCCAGCTCGCCTCCCCAATCTGAGCCATTCCATATTGTGATGGCCGTATCCCTATTTTCTAAAAACATCTGTTTTTCGTCGCTCTCGAGGGCTTCGTAACTAATTCGAAGCCTTTCTTGTATCTCACTGGGAAGTCTTTTGAGAAGTTTGTCCAATTGCTGATGCCAAAAAGACATGTCCATGTTTCCACAGAGAAGTGCCCCGAACACTTTTAAAGACAGGCAATCCATTACAAGCGTTCACAAACTTCTCACTCAAATCTTCAAATTCTGGGGTGGATAGGATCGCCTGAAGGCATGCCAGCAGAAGAGCTCCCGGGAGTGTTGTTCATTAAGCCCGTTTAACTTATAAATGGATGATTCTTCTACTCCTGATCTAGTGAGAACATCCCTATCTCGAGACGTAATCAATATTAAGCTATTTGAGTGGATGGAATTTTGATTTGGCACAAGTGCATCAACCTATCCACCTTATCTACATCATCTAAAATTAATAAAATCTCCTAAGAGGGGAGATGCCTTTTAAGCATTGCTATAGCTTCATAGTTACTGGATAATTGCAAATCTGTTCCATTCAACTGCTTAAGAAGACTGCACTGGAATGAAAGTAAAGAGCCGTTATTTACATTTTCTCTTACATCATCTAAAAAACAACATCTACTGTATTGTGAACTCTTTCTATTGAAGAGTTCTTTGGCCAGTGTAGTGTGAACTCTTTCTATTGAAAAGTTCTTTGGCCATTGAAGAGTTCTTTGGCCAGCGTTGTCTTTCTTACACTTTGCAGATGTGGCAATAAGACTTTATTTTCAAGCTCTGTTATCTTTTCATCTAAACGCCCCATTTTCGTAGTGGCCGACCATGAAGCGCGCCAAGCCTATCCGGAGTCAAAAGGAAAACGTAGCGAGTCCAAAGAGCTTTCGGCGCACAGCGGTAGGACGCAGGGGATCAATAACCACGTGGACATGCGTCCAGCTAAAGGAAAATTGAAGTGGCCGACCAAGCCCATCTGCCGTAGTCAAAGGAGAACAATATTAAACATGCAGCAGAGTAATAAATGCTCTGGCTGCGGCATTGTGAACTCTTGGATCTCAAACAAGTTGAGATCCAAGCAGCCAGAGCATTTATTACTCTGTTGCATGAAAAATATTTTTAGCCGTCGTCAAAAGAGATGACACTCCTCGTTTCTGCTGATGTATCAACACGCGTTTTCGTAATGGCCTACCGTGCACTGGTTAAAAGTAACTTTAACCTGGGTACACTTTACAATGAAATATATGTGGAATGGGGTAAAATCATAATTTCCATATTTTGTAACTTGGGTACACTTTAGAATGAAATAGAAATGCAATGAGAGTAAAATCATAAATTCTATAATTTAATGTTTAAATCAAGTAATATAAAGATGATGAGATGATTTGGATTTTTTTAAATTTTAAAAAATCTTAGATATATGTTAAGATTGTATAATTATAATAAAATAATGATAATTAGAGAAATCTATTTTTATAATAAAAAATAGATTTTAAATAATAAAATTTATGATATGGTCAAACATTAAATTAGATACCTATCAAAAACATCATTATTTTAATTATTATTATTTTTAAATACAATACATATTTTACTTATATCTTTACATTATTTTAATTATTATTATTTTTAAATACAATACATATTTTACTTGTATCCTTTTTGTTTAAATAGCATGTGGTTAGTATTAACTAAAATATCTTTTTTTAACATTTTTTTATTTTTTTTAAGTATTTTTATATCAATATATTAAACATTCAATTCAAACATATAATTTTAAAAACCTCTAAAAACATTAAATTTTAAAAACCTCTAAAAACATTAACTATGCTTGAAGCACTAAATGTCTAGACTATAGTCAAAGGAGATGAAGCTAAGCCCACAGGTGCTACGCTTGCAGACTGGGAGAAACGAGAAACGAAGGAAAAATTATTGTTGCGGTTGTCTGTCAAAGACAACATAATCCCGCACATCAGAGATTATAAAACTTCCAAGGAGACATGGGACATCTTGAAAGGTTTGTATGAAACTACAAACTCCAATAGAATTTTGTTTCTAAAGACTAAGCTATTGTCCATAAAAATGGCTACAAATGAGAATATCACGAGCTATGTTTCCCGTATTAAGGATTTATGTGATCACTTAAGTGCAATTGGTGATATTGTTTCAAAGACTGACATGGTAACTATTACATTAAAAGGTTTAATTAGAGATTATCATGTCCTTATTTCAAGTCTAGGAGGTAGAGCAATGCCACCTACATTTAATGAGTTAACAGGGATTCTTCTACAAGAAGAAGAGAGGATGAATCCAAAAAGAAGTTTAGAAAACATAATGGAAATTATGTGACAACTGAAACATCCACCAATGAAAGTTTTCAGAATTTAAAGTTGTTTATTTCAGAAGCTGCATTGTCTTTAGAAACTGATGATGAAAATGCATGGTTCATAGATTCAGGTGCCTCAGCCCATATGTCTTGTGTGAAAGAGTGGTTTGATGAATATCATAAGAGTAAAGATGAAACACACATATATTTAGGAGATAATAGATCTCATAAGATTTAGGGATATGGAAAAATATGTGTGAAATTACCTAATGGCCAAAACAGACAGATTCATGATGTGTTGTATGTTCCAGGCATAAAAAAGAATTTGATTTCTGTCTCCGCAATAATTGATAAAAATCTGAAAGTAGAATTTATACAGTATCATTGTCTTGTGACGGATATTCAGAATCATTACAAAATCATAGCCACAGGGACAAGAATTGGAACACTTTATAAGCTTCATGTCACAAAGTCCAATCATCATGCATTGACATCTACTACAATGACAACTGAAGAGCTATGTCATCGTAGGTATGGACATCTTAATCAAAATGACTTAGTGCTACTTCAAAAGAAATTAATGGTTGAAGGGCTTCTTGTTTTGAAACATCAGCATATAGAATGTGAAGCTTGTGCATTAGGTAAGCAGCATAGGGAAGAATTTCCAGTGCATAAAGAGAAGAAACAGAGAGAGATAATTGAATTAATACATACTGATGTCTGTGGTCCCATGCAAACCTTATTGCTTGGTGGTACGAGGTATTTTCTTATATTTGTTGATGATAAATCAAGGTTTACTTGGATTTATTTTATAAGGAAAAAGAGTGATGTATTTGAATATTTTAAAGAATTCAAAAATATGGTGGAAAAGCAAACAGGTAAATGCATCAAGATACTCAGATCTGATCAAGGTGGAGAATACACCTCATGAGCATTTGAAAGCTACTGCAAGAGCAATGGGATCATTCAGCAATTCACAGTGCCTTCTACACCACAGCAAAACGGTGCAGCGGAAAGGAAGAATAGGACATTAGTGGAATGTGCTCGCAACATGTTAAAAGGAAAAAATATCTCTAATGGCTTTTGGGCAGAATCCATTAACACTATTGTTTACTTAAAGAATAGAAGTCCAACTAAGATTCTAGATTCAAAAACGCCTTTTGAAGTTCTTTATGGTTATAAACCTGAAGTTGGTCATTTAAAAATAACAGGTTCAAAGGAATTTGCTCATATTCCCAAAGATGAGAGAAGAAAACTGGATGCAAAATCTGTAAAGTGTACTTTTCTTGGTTATTATGATGATCATAAGGCATACAAAATGTTTGATATTAATTCACATAAGCTCATAGCAAGTAGAGATGTGATTTTTCATGAGACTACAGATGAAGAAGTAAGTAAGTATGATGTCTGGCATACTCCTTATGACAATGATGTTCATGTGAAAATTAATATAGATGATGGACATGAACAAGAAATGGAACAGGTACAACAACAAGATGAAAGCAGTGTAGATACTTCAAACACTCCTACACCTCAGAAAAGAAGAAGTGAAAGTGAAGATAGTGATGGATGACTGAGGAAGTCTACAAGAACAATTCATATACCCTCCAGGTATAAATACTATGCTTTGATGACACAAGTAATGAATGTTGTAGAACCTACTTATTATGAACAAGCCAAATCTCATAAGGACTGGAATACTACAATGAATGAAGAATATGAATCAATAATGAAGAATGAGACTTGGGAATTAACAGAACTGCCTGAAAACAAAGTTCCCATAGGATGCAAATGGTTGTATAAAACCAAATTTAATGCAGATGGAAGTGTTGACAAATATAAGGCCAGATTAGTTGCAAAGGGGTATTCACAAAAGGAAGGAGTTGAATATGAAGATACTTTTGCACATATAGCTAAGTTAAATACAATTAGACTCATGATTGCATTAGCTACACAACACAAATGGAAAGTTCATGAATTAGATGTTAAATCTGCATTTTTGAATGGTGATTTAAAAGAAGAAGTCTTTTTGGTTCAGCCTGAAGGATTTATCAAGAAAGGACAAGAGGATATTGTTTGTAAGCTTAAGAAAGATTTATATGGTTTAAAACAAGCACCTAGATCTTGGTATATCAAAATTGATTCATTCTTTGCTTAGAAAGGTTTTGAGAAAATCAAAAATGATCCTAACTTGTATGTCAAAAAGGATGAAAATGGGAATGTTGCGTTGGTATCCTTATATGTAGATGATTTGATTATCACACGCAGTGCTTCTCATTTGATTGAAGATATTAAAATTCAGTTAGCTTAGTCATTTGAAATGAAGGATCTTGGTGAAATACATTACTGTTTCGGTCTGGAAATATGGAGAGAAGGCAGCAAAACAATGGTCACTCAAAGTAAGTACACAAGGGAGATTCTGGAAAGATTCAATATGAGAGAAAGTAAGGCAGTGTCAACACCTTTAGATCAGAATGCTAAGTTATCCAGTCTTGATGAAACTAGAGCAACAGATGGTATTATGTATCACCAGTTGGTGGGAAGTTTAAACTATCTTACCACTACGAGGCCAAACATAGTATACTCTGTCAGCATCCTTAGTCAGTTCATGGCTAAACCACTGGATAGCTGCTAAGAGAGTCCTTTGATATCTGAAAGGAACTATTAATTTTGGTATAATGTATACTAATAATTGTGATGTTGAGTTGACAGGTTACTCTGATTCAGATTGGGCTAGAAATCTTGATGACAGGAAATCAGCTTCAGGATATGCATTCAACATAGGTATAGGGGTCATATCATGGAGCAGTAAGAAACAGTCAACTGTTTCTTTATCATCAACAGAAGCTAAATACAAAGCTCTATGTAATGCTACTTGTGAAGTTGTTTGGTTAAGGAGAATTCTTGAAGACATTGGCCACAAGCAAATGAAGCCAACTATTCTCAAATCTGACAATCAAAGCTCTATTAAATTGGCATACAATCCAATTTATCATGCTAGAACCAAGCATATTGAAATTCAACATCATTTTGTAAGAGAAAAGATACAAGAGAAGGAAATTGTCTTGACCTACTGTAATACCACTGAAAATGTGGCTGACATCTTTACCAAGCCTCTTGGAAAGATGAGTTTTGAAGTATGTAGGAAACAGTTAGGTGTGGTAGAGAATCCATTTCTCCATTAAGGGGGAGTGTTGGAATAATGTCGAGAATCCATTTCTCCATTAAGGGGAAGTGTTAGATAAAAATGTAGAAATGCTTAAAATAGATTATGTTCTATTAATTAGGATAAGTGTAGGATGAGATCTGTTAAGATCCACTTTTCTAGCAGTCCGTTAACAGCTCTTGTGAACTTATATAATGTAAGGACATTTCAGAATAATCGATCAAGTTGAGTTTTGTTTTACATTTGTGTTGTTTGTTAATTGTTTTTGCTGATGTATCAACACGCGTTTTCGTAATGGTCGACCGTCCACCGGTTAAAAGTGGCCCACAGCCTGTAACTTTAACTTGGGTACACTTTACAATGAAATATATGTGGAATAGGGTAAAATCATAATTTCCATATTTTGTAACTTGGGTACACTTTAGAATGGAATAGAAATGCAATGAAAGTAAAATCATAAATTCCATAATTTAATGTTTAAATCAAGTAATATAAAGATGATGAGATGATTTGGATCTTTTTTTAATTTTTTTTAATTTTAAAAAATCTAAATCTTAAATATATGTTGAGATTGTATAATTATAATAAAATAATGATAATTAGAGAAATAGATTTTTATAATAAAAAATAGATTTTAAATTATAAAATTTATGATATGGTCAAACATTAAATTAGATAACAATTCCACCAATAATAATGGTAAAAATCTTTAGATAACTCCATTTTAAATTACAATCCCACGAGAGTAATGTTATAAAATTTCAATATAAAGGTGTATTAGAGTGCAAAGGAAATATACACTAGGATGTGAAGGACCAACCCTTGATCAAATAACAATTAAAAAGTTGATTTTAATATTCATTTTATTACCAAGACTCCAACAATTTGTCAAACATTAATATTGGAAAATTACAATGAAATACACATTATGTTGAAGTAATTTTGGTATGTGTAATGCTTTTTGCACCAAATGTTAAAGAGACTTGAAGGCACTATCTTTGAATGCCACAAGGAAAGGAAAGTGTCCTACAATACTTTTTTTTACCATGGAAAATTGGTAATTTCAAGATCACATAATGTCTCCACAATCTCATTAATCAAATGTAATAGAAACCTATCAAAAACAACATTATTTTAATTATTATTATTTTTAAACACAATACATATTTTACTTGTATCTTTACATTATTTTAATTATTATTATTTTAAATACAATACATATTTTACTTGTATCTTTTTTGTTTAAATAGCATGTGGTCACTATTAACTAAAATATCTTTTTTTTTATAACATTTCTTTATTTTTTCAAAGTATTTTTATATCAATATATTGAACATTCAATTCAAACATATAATTTTAAAAACCTCTATAATATGAGAATCAATTTAAAATATCAAAAATACAATCCCAATAACAAATCATTAAAATAAATAAATAAATTCAATAAAAATCAAATAATTAATTAATACATATACACCACCTATATAAATTACTAACAAACATTATAAATGTTCAAACTATATGTTCAACTACAATTTCACGAGCATTAACTTTATTGTAAAAATTATAAAAAAAATAAATCAAATAAAAAAATAAAATATATATCAATTAATATATAAAAATATTCAGTACATAAAAGTTATAACTAACCTAAAAAACAAAACACCACTAGATATTTATCTTCTTTATTATATCAATTAATATTTAAAAATATTCACTACATAAAAGTTATAACTAAGCTTAAAAACAAAACACCACCGGATATTTATCTTCTTTATTGTTTCTTGCCATTATAAAATGATTCATTTCACTTTTGTATTGCTCTTTAAACAAACAAAACAACTCCTTTACCTTTGTATTTACTTTTAAAATATTTACATTTCCCACACTCCAAAATATGAATCAAATCCTAATGGGCACGTATTAAATTTTGTTTTTCTTTCAAAGATCATTAATTAATTATTTTTCTTTGTTTATAAATTTTAAAATGTTTCAAATTATATCTATATTATTAATTTAATTAGGAATGGTAAGTAAAGGGATCATTCAAAGAGTATACTTGGATTAGGGGAATAACTTTCAAAAAAGGAAAGAATGAATGTAGTATATAAAGTTTTTTTATGTTGAAAGGCAAAAGCATCATTCCATCATTATTAGAGCATTCTCACATAGTCAAACGTTTTGTAAGCATAGAGTTTTATCAAGTGCAATGATCACAAAACAAAGGTAGTTATTCAAGCCAATAATTGTATTTATGGGAATGAAGGCACCTTAAAACAAGGATATGGAGACATAATCTACAAGTCAATCCCATCAACATCCCCATTCGAAATTTGAGGCATCGCACTACTTACAAGTGAAAGTGCATGCTAGCCAAAAACATAAGGGAAATACATTTCACACATTCAATACCAATCAGTGTACCATCTTTTGATTTCATAAAAGTTTGAGATATGATCCATTTGTATGCATGTGGGTTGTCACTCTACTAGTTGGAAGTGAGCCTATGGTTTTAGTTAGGAGCTAAGTCTTCTTGTTATTTAGTTCAAAGGACAAGCCTAATTGATTATCCAAGGATCCTACATATCTCCCTAATTAATGGATCCTAGAATATAAAAACACTAGTAGTTACCATTGCATTCATAGTTGTTATGTAACCTACATCTTTCTCTAGGTTAAAAGAGGGATCAATAGATGTGAGATTGACCTAGAAGAACTAAAGAAGTTGTAAGGATTATGTCTATGAAATGCTAGCATTGGCTAGATGATTGGTATAAGAATTGGATGATAGAGCATCAAGAGAAGAACAAAGCCATGACGTAATCAAGGTATTTATTCATTCACACCCACAAAGACTAAACTAGGGGTCAAACCTCTACAACCTATTGGCACTAGGGTCGACAAGCTCTTGACACATTTCGATATTCCTATTGAGGAAGCCTCTCCTCCACCCTTATCTTGCATGCTCATTGGGCTCACCCTTGTGGTCTTTGATGAAGTCAAGGAATGCACTAAAGAAGCAACCTACCTTCCAAGTAAGGAAGTCAAGGTCAAGGGAGAAAGCACAACAATAAATACAAACAATTAAAAAACAAACAAACAAACAAAAAACTATAGTAAAAACTGCCCCAAAGGTCATGCTATTATAATTTCTTAATGGTAATTATTTATGTTTTGTAACTTCAAGTTCTTATATAGTAGTTTGTTAAGCTATATACTTCCATATAGGAAGTAACAACTTTAGAATATATTGGACATGAATAGTAAGAAGGAAAGAATACTTTTAGTGGAATGTATATATCCAAAACTCTTGCAATTTTGTATTAAATAGTTGTTAAATATAATTATAACTAATTTTATAATACTAATTTAATTGTTTATTTTGAAATAAATAAATCAAAATGGAAATCACTAAATCAATATTAACACATGTGAGGCAATGCACCAAATATCTATAGCTATATATTTCAAAATTATTTTGATAAATAATAATTCACATTAAATTCTATAAACTATATTATTTTATGCAATAAATTATATTATTATTACTCATATTAATTTCTCAAAAAAATGCCACAATATTATGGAGAAACTTCAACATATATATACAAAATCTCATTATTTCACCCATATCATGTTGTGTTCTCAAATTCTATACTATAATACATCTTTAAAAGAATTGTATGCTTCATATTTTTAATTGAACAAGCTTAATTAATATTTTATTTAGATTTTTATTTTCAAAAAAAAAAAAAAAATGCAATTGGCATTGGTGCACCCAACCAACGATGTTTCACATGTGTGTATCATGTGAATTGTAAACTATACACAATATTTAAATGTGCATGCAAACTAAAGGAATTGGCATGCATAGTGCCGATGGACACATAAAATCTCATTATTTCACCTATGTTGTTGTGTTCTCAAAGTTCTATACACTAATACAACTTAAAAAAGTTATGCTTCATATCTCTAATTGGAAAAAAGTTAATTAATCCTTTAGTTAGATATTTGTATTTTCAAAAATCTTAATAATAATGTAACTTGCTTTGGTGCACCCATCCAAGGGTGTTGTAGATGTGTTTGTCATGTGAGTTGTAAACTACACACGATGTTGAAAGGTGCATACAAACTAATGGACTTGGCATGTATAATTCTTTTTCACCAAATGTTGTATATGTTTCAAGGAATCTCCTCGAAGGCCACACGGGAACTAGCCAACAACCTCAATTATGAACTATGACCCAATCAACAGCGATGACAAACACCCACCATGAACATTGTGCCATGGAATTTATAAGGGGTTTTGCTTGTTGACTACATAAGAGAAATTAGGGACCAAGTGTGCCACAAGTGTGCCTTGGTGAGAGGAGGAAAGTCATGATGAGCACTTCTTAACACACTTGAGGCAATGTGTCATGATTGTGGCATTAACACATTTTATCTCAACGAGGGGGTAATACACATTCTAATGTTAACTCAAATACAAATGGTATACAAATTAACAATAATTCTAGTAAATAGAAAAGATGTGCATTGCAAAAGAGCCTTTAGTTGTAACTTTAACTAGTGTATAACTATACAATGTATATGGTGTAATACCACCATTTTGACCCCTAGAATGTATTGACTTGATATGTAAATGTTGTACATATGTGATGTATGATTCCTAGTGTGGAGCTCAAGGCCAAGGCCCCGCCAGTGAATGTCTGGATTATAAAAAAAAGTATTTTATATTTTGTGGACATGTTGTAGTCATCGATGGAAAAATGTAAAAATAATGTAAATATTCATAATGCAACTAGAAGTCTAAGAGCTGGCTATGGAAGCAACTAAAATGAGGGGTTATGTTTATCCACTAGGGAGAGAAGAGGGGTTGCATGGGATTAAATTTAATTCCAAGTGTCATCTTGAGAACCCATGTGCCATAAATGGTAAGCAAACATCCAAGTGGAATTCATTGTTGAACTTTAATTATGTTGTAAGAAGACTATTGGGAAATCAACTCATAAATTTAAAGGAGCATGGGATGAACCCAAAAATTAGTATGGTTGACTATGGGCTCAATTTTATACACCCAGAAGTCAATTTCATTCATGGGAATCTATTTTCCCTCCATTGCCATTACATGGTTGGGAAAGGGAACTCATAATTGTTTAGGAAGCTATGCATTCCCAACAGTGAAAAAGAACAAAATTTGTAGCCATACAAAATCCATGTTTTAAAGTGTCCAAAGTGCTCAAAATTTCATGTGGGTTGTGAAATTCAGTGGGGGATCCATACACATCAACCTTGGGGAGAAATTGAGGGTGCCAAAAGTCCAAAAATACGTAGAGTCACAGTTTGTGAGCCTAGGAAATTGAATTTTGTGGGGAAATTCATAATCAATAAATCAGAGAATGAATAGGAAGTGAAGGGAGATAAGGAACTTGGGAATTCTTGATAAATCCAATGTAATGGAAGATATTTATGTGGTATATCAGCTTGGTCGTTTCTATGCTCATCCTAAATATCACTGGAGGGAATGGACGGCCAAGGGACTGTATAACAGAGAAGGGGGCCTTCCTTTTGTTGGGTATGGTAGGTATTGTGAGTGCCAAGGCTGGATAAGATCAATTGAGATTCCTGAAGCTCAGTGGGATCTCGTTGACTTAGCATTGTACTCTTATGTCTTTGTGCATCCTTGATAAACCCATTTGGTGTGTTGGCTTAGCCATATAATTGACTAGGTGCGCTTGAGAGTGAGCCTGGGTAATTCCTCCTTAGTGGATACATATCCCAACTCAGAGGTCGCCTCTTGGTAGAGAGATAAAGTATTGTATAGAGTGCCTGCGGTTGGGTGGAACATTGCTCTTCCATAGTTGGTTGCATGGGAAACTTCAATGGAAAGATACATGTTTACGTGTTAATTTTGTTGATTGTATGTCATGTCCCCTCAAATTGACCATTAAAAAGTGTTGACCATGCTAAGTTCCTAGGGGCTCAAAATTGACATTAATTATTCCTCATAGGATAAATTTTGCTAATAATTGTTTTAGGGCATGTATTTAATTTTATCCCGACAATTTTATTTATTATGCACAATAATGATGTGGAATTAAGGCTGCCATGTTAGGAGGGCACAATGGGGAAATCTAGTCAATTTGCCTTGGTAAAAATAAGAAAGTCCATGACAAAAGAAAATAGGAGAATAAATGGAAGTTGCCTAAAAGAAGTAAAAAGCAGACAGAGGGAAAAGCAGGAAAGTTTTTGAAGGAAAGAAAAAGTTTTTTTATGACCGAGGAAAAGCAAAAAGCTGTCATAACTCAAAAGAGGCATCTTTCGACTAAGGGAGGGCATAGTTTCTAATTGTGAAGGATGATTTAAACTTGGAAACAATTCCACATGGTACTACTTTCCTAATTGCATAAAGGGGTCGCTTTTGTGGCTAGGGTTAGGTCACCCATGGATTTGAATTGCTCTCACAGGTCACCATTGGCCTCAACTTACTAAGTAGGTCATCCAGAATTCTATAAAAGGTGAATTCGAGCCCATTGATTCAGTTTGGATGATTTGATATTGTGGTTATGCTATGTGAGGATACTCTCTGTTGTGCCTCAGACCATTGGGTGATGATCCCCAAACCCCTCCTCCCTTCTCTTCCATCTCCCTTTCTCTCTATTAAAGATATGGAGCGCTACATTGCAGCCATTGAAGTATGATCAGAGTTATTTTCAGCCTCCATCATGTTCAAGTCAAGATCCAGTGAAGCCTATGCTTCACCTATGCTCATAGCCACTTTTGCCGGTCATGTCCTGGGCCTCCTGCCCCTTTATTTTGGAGTCTCCCTGTAATGGTCAGTTTAGTATATGATTTATGATCTGTAGAAGCTTATTAATCAATCATTTATATATATATCATGTTGAAACATATCTTTCCATAAATAATTCTTTCTTCAGCTTCCTCAAAAAATCTTATTTTATCAATGTATGGGGGAAAATTGATGAATCTGAGTGCTATGAGAAATATGCAAGGTTGGGGGAATATATGTAGAGATTTTATATGTTCAGTGGAATTTTATTTATCTATTTCATAATTCATATGTATCTCAGAAATTAATTTTACACGAATTAACTTCTTAAATTTAGACCCTAGCTAGATTGCTAGCTTTCAATGACTACTCTTGCCAAATTTGATGTAAAATGAGTTCTGCTCACTCAAACTAAGCCTCGTTAGTTCCTGTGGGTCACTGACAGAACCAACTTCAATTAAATACCTCCAAAACCATTTTTAATTGGGATCATACCACTTTTTTGGATCCTCCTCTACGCAGGATTTCTCTTGACCAAAATTGCCAGAAATCCCTAAATTCACCCAAAACACCTCAAACTTTCTAGAACCTTAGAAAAATATTTAAATACCTTTTATATATTAAATTAATTCTGTAACAAACCTCTACAATTTTCCCTAAGCTTCTGGGTGAAACATGCAGAACTACTCTCCTTAGTTGCACGGTTTGGCTGCCCAGAAGCGTGGTAGTAGGTTTCCGCAGTGCGGATTTTGAAACCTAAATGGAACCAGATATAAATGTGTTAGGGAAGAGGAAATTCAATGTTTGACATCTCTTTGTTTTCTTCCCACTGATCACTCTTGTCCTTTGCAAAATCTCCCAGAAGAAACCCTTGTTTTTGCCAATCCGAGAAGGGTCTATGTGAACGCCTTAAATTTCATAATTATTTAAGAAAAATTACAGAATTAAAGTTTCAGGTTTGAACACCAGACTTAGGACATTACAGTGGTATCAGAGCTCTTTCCTTGGATCATCCCATGGAAATAAATCTCTCATTGAAGAAATTTGCAGCCATGTCATACAATGGGGATGACTATGATGAACAATATGAAGAATACTGCAGAATATATGAAGAATAATAAATCCTCTATATTGATGGAGGCCTACCAAAAAAATGAATATGATGAAAACTATTGGACATCAGAAGGGGAAGATATCAGATCGTATTATCCAATGGTTAAGAAAAACTTGACAAAGATTATTGAAGCATGTGAGAACATGTCTCACTGATATGAGGACTATCCAGATTTTGGTAGGAATATTTGTGCAAACCTTTCTTTTAGAGATTATATTTATTTCAAGTATGGATTCTGGACTAAGCATGATTATGAGCATTCTTTCAAGAGTAGCAAGCTATCCAGACAGGAACCAAGTTGTTCCAACTCTCTGAGAAAGGAAGAAGAAGACATAACCAAAGGTGAAGATTCCTCCAAGCCATCGGCATATTCGAGATTTAAGAGTTTGTTTCATTTTTATTCAAATAGATCTTCTAAATATTGTGACATTAGTACCAATAAATATATGTAGATTTAAGTTCCTTGA
Organism: Pseudotsuga menziesii; assembly: GCA_001517045.1. Classification (NCBI taxonomy): domain Eukaryota; kingdom Viridiplantae; phylum Streptophyta; class Pinopsida; order Pinales; family Pinaceae; genus Pseudotsuga; species Pseudotsuga menziesii. The sequence continues at coordinate 118,214 of LPNX010346024.1, read as the reverse complement.
ATAAGAAGAGAAACAAAGTCGAGACAAAGATCCAAGAGGTGAAGTACAAATCAACACAAGGTGGTTGCATAAGAGAAGAGGTTGAAGAGGAATGCAATTCAAGTTTCTTGGTGGGTGATCTCCAGATCACTGCTCAAGGTTCTGGCTCATGTATGGGTGGTGAGAAATATTTTGGATCAGATCCCAAAGAGGTACACAAATCATATTTACAGTCACCTTCTAAGCCATATAATGAAGATGAAAACAAGGCCACACTGCTTGGGTGTGAGGCAAAAATTTTGGTGGAAGAGCAAGCCACCATAGTATCCGTACAGGAATATGGTAATGTTAAGAACATGGATAATAAAAGTTCTATTTTTTGTAGCAGCCCTGTACACCTGCAACCATTTGATCCGTGTAAAGATAAAAATTCTTCCTTTGCATTTGAGGACTGCAAAAGGAAGGCCAATTGTGAGGGAGATAAATTCAGTCCTATTTTCCCTGTTGGTGATCACACAATCAGTGCAAAGAAGGGTGATATTGTCAATGATGATCATATGGTGAAGGAATATTTTGGATCAAATCCAAAAGAAGAGGAAATATCAGATTTGAATTCATTATTTGAATTTCCCAATGAAGTGGAAGACAAGCCCCCACCAGCTAGGTGTGAACTAGGAAATCTAGAGGAGAAAAATATGGTGCAAAGGGATGTAAAAAGTTATGAATTTTGGACTCTCTTGCAGCATGATGAAGTTTCATCCACATCATAGGAGAGGCTTGAAATCATTGAGAATCCCAATCCCACTATCACCATTGTGGAGATCTATGAGCCATCTAGTCTTGCAGGTGGGAAAGCAGAAAGAAAGATTCATAAAGAGAAGTACAAGTCACATCAAGAAAATTGCAGGAAAGAAGAAGGGGGTGATTTTCCTCAAGAGCCCCACTCATTTCCTTGGCCTTTGAAAATGGATGAAAATAATATTCAGAATTCTTTACACCTTCTCCAAGACACACATTCTTCAGTGGCACACCAGTGTTGGATAACTGTTGTATTGGAAGATCAATCTTCTCTTAAATCCAAGGAGGAGATGCAAAAGGCATTGTCTACAATACAAGGAGAATTATTAAAATTGCTTTCTAATAGAAGTGATTTGATTGAGGTTGCTGATGTGTTTCATGGAGCATCCTTGAAGGATGGAGATGAAATTTGCAAGCTCACACAAGATTTATTGACCACCCAAGATTCCTTGAAGAGCACTCAATGTGCACTCCAAGAATCCAAGATGGAGATAGAGAAACTTCATGACAAGTTGAAAAGGTATTACCTACCCCTCTACACACCATTCATCCATATTCACAAGGATGATTGCATTCTTGAACAGAGGGAAGAATCTCATGAGATGCACTTAGATTTGCAGGTGCTTGTAAAAAAGCTACGAGGAAGAGAATATTAGCCAAGCACTCATTGAGTTTGAGAGGAAGGATGAAGTGTTCTTCTCTACCATAAAGATGGCTGATCACATTACTTATGGATCAGCGAATAAAATTCCTTGTCCATCCATTGATTGGGTGGATAGAGACACCTTTAAAGTGAAGAAGGTGGGAGGTGAAGAATTTAATTTCAGCAATAAAGTTTTTGTTGTGACCGACATTGCCTTGGCATTTGGGAAGCCATAAGGATTTAATTTTCAGCAATTGGATACATTCCATACACATGCACATGAGGTGCATTCTGATTTTTTTGTGCTTGAGGACTGTACAGACAAGTTTGATGAGAACCAAGCACTTGGTATTTTACAGAAAAAATTGGAATTGTTTCCTGAAAAGAATCTCTTCCCCATGGGATATTCATATGAGGATGAAGATGGGGCAGCCATAAGTTGGGTGGATAAGTATTGCAGAGATATGATTCATGGTTCTACCCACACTTCTATTTCAGCCTCATCAAGAGAGAATGAAATTTGGGAGAAGGAATTTTCCTTGGTGGTGCAATAGGAAGAGCGAGAGGCTTTCCTAGCTATTCGTGATGACTCGTCGAATGCACCATCACCCTCACATCAGCCACATAGGAACATATTTCTATCACTTGCTTCCATTCAAACACATGTGGATTGGGTGGAAGATTACATGTCACACATGGAGTCTTCTTGCAGAAAAATTTCTGCTCATGGGCAGTGAAAGGTAGCTGAGCAATCAAACTACCAATAGGAATTGATGAGAAAAACATCTTGTATCAAGTGGTCATGGTGGAGGAAATACACACAGTTGAATGGATTCTTGTACCCTATGACCAGTGGTAGAGATTTGATCCATTGGAAGTGTTCACATGGAACTTTTGGTTGGAGTGTCAGTACCCTCTCAAATTGGATGATGGGACACTTATTTATTTTTCCTGCTTGCATTTGTGGAGATAATTGTGATGCATCATCTTATTGTCAACAATTTGGGCATCCTTGTTGCTTGAATGATGCCTATACTCATTAGGTTTGGACATGGGACTCACACCTATGTATTTTTAGCAACATAATTGTGATATTCAATGCTGATGTGCATCAAGCACATAAGGAACTTTATGTTGGGTAGGGAAGTCTGACAGATTTCCAACTTTGCATTGAGAATTTCCAGTTTTCAGTGCAGTGGTATGATTTCCACAGCATGAATGTCATTTCCTGTGATGATAAATTTGTATGGTGGATTCTAATGTTTGGATACTTATAGTTGAGGAAATTGGATCCAGGAATAAATTCACCTGATAAGTTGTGTGGGAAGGCATTCTCACTAAAGGGGCTGCAATGCAAGCAATGGGACCCTAGCATTACTTGTTTTGAAGTAACTTTACAGGATGGATTGACAGAGAAAGTCAACCTTTTTTGTAAAATGGGTTCACGCTCCATTTCTCCTACATGATGAACACATTTACAGAACTTTGGAGTGCTTTTGCTTGAGGACAAGCAGATTTGGGAGGGGAGGACTGTCATGTCCCCTCAAATTGACCATTAAAAAGTGTTGACCATGCTAAGTTACTAGAGGCTCAAAATTGATATTAATTAGTCCTCATAGGATAAATTTTGCTAATAATTGTTTTAAGGCATGTATTTAAGTTTATCTCAACAATTTTATTTATTATGCACAAAAATGATGTGGAATTAAGGCTACCATGTCAGGAGGGCACAATGGGGAAAGATAGTCAACTTGCCTTGGTAAAAATAAGAAAGTCCATGACAAAAGAAAACAGTAGAATAAATGGAATTTGCCTAAAAGAAGTAAAAAGCAGACAGAGGGAAAAGAAGGAAAGTTTTTGAAGGAAAGAAAAAGTTTCCTTATGACTGAGGAAAAGCAAAAAGCTGTCATAACTCAAAAGAGGCATCTTTTGACTAAGGGAGGGCATAGTTTCTAATTGTGAAGGATGATTTGGACTTGGAAACAATTCCACATGGTCCTACTTTCCTAATTGCCTAATGGGGGCGCTTTTGTGGCTAGGGTTAGGTCACCCATGGGGTTGACTTGCTCTCACAGGTCACCATTGGCTTCAACTTACTAAGCATGTCATCCAAAATTCTATAAAAGGTGAATTCAAGCCCATTGATTTAGTTTGGATGATTTGATATTGTGGTTATGCTATGTGAGCATACTCTCTGAGTGTTGTGCCTCAAACCATTGGGTGATGATCTCCAAACCCCTCCTTCCTTCTCTTCCATCTCCATTTCTCTTATATTGCAGGTATGGAGCGCTACATTGCAGCCATTGAAGTATGATAAGAGTTATTTTCAGCCTCCATCACATTCAGGTCGAGATCCAGTGAAGCCTATTCTTCACCTATGCTCACAGCCGCTTTTGTCGGTCATGTTCTGGGCCTCCTGCCCCTTTATTTTGGAGTCTCCCTATAATGGTCAGTTTAGTATATGATCTCTGATCTATATAAGCTTATTACTTTGTAATTTATATATATTAGGTCAAAACATATTTGTCCATAAAGATTTATGTCTTCAGTTTCCTCAAAAAAGATTATTTTATCAATGTATGGGGGAAAATTGATGAATCTGAGTGCTATGAGAAATATGAAAGGTTGGGGGAATGTATGAAGATATTTTATATGTTCAGTGGAATGTTATTTATATTTTTCATAATTGATATGTATCTTAGAAATTAATTTTACATGAATTAACTGCTTAAATTTAGACCCTAGCTAGATTGCTAGCTTTCAATGACTACTCGGGCCGTTAGTTCCTGTGGGCCACTGACAGACCCACCTTCCCTTACATACCTCCAAAACCATTTTTAATTTGTATCATACCATTTTTTTGGATCCTCCTCTGCGCAGGGTTTCTCTTGACCAAAATTGCCAAAAATCCCCAAATTCACCCAAAACACCTCAAACTTTCTAGAACCTTAGAAAACTATTTAAATACCTTTTATATATTAAATTAATGCTATAACAAACCTCTACAAGTTTCCCTAAGCCTCTGGTTGAAACAGGCAGAACTACTCTCCTTAGTTGCACGGTTTGGCTACCCAGAAGCGTGGTAGTAGGCTTCTGCGGCGTGGATTCTGAAACCTAAATGGCACCAGATCTAAATGTGTTAGGGGAGAGGAAACTCAATGTTTGACATCTCTTTGTTTTCTACCCACTGATCGCTCTTGTCCTCTGCAAAATCTCCTAGAATAAAACCTTGTTTTTGCCAATCTAAGAAGGCTCTGTGTGAACCCCTTAAATTTCAGAATTATTTAAGAAAAATTACAAAATTAAAGTGTTCAGTTATATACACCAGACTTAGGAAATTACATTGTACAACATTAGGAGTCATTCTCCAGAATTGTGAGTAATATCAAGTTGGACTTGTGAGTCATACCAAGTCGGACTCTTGAGTCATACCAAGTCCTAAGTATCCTCATATGATTGAGGTGGTGATATTGTATTGGAGAGCTTGTGAGTAATATCAAGCTGAGTCTTATGAGTAATATCAAGACTAGACTTGTGAGTAATATAAAGTCAAGTATTCTCATACAAGATACCCTATGAGATGGACCTCCAGTTATGGAGATGAGCTTGTGAGTAATATAAAGATTGTAGAATTCTAAGTAATATCAAGTCCTACCAATATCCTCATTTATTGAGGTTGAAAACTTTACTTGGTAAAGTGGAAATACTATGTTATATATTGCTAGTCATGGTCACTGAGTGTTATAAGTCTCCTTTAGGGCTTAACTATCCCTAGAGTGAATTGCTTTAGCATATGACTATATGGCCCAGGGTAATGTATATGATCATCTGTGTCTATGGAATAATTTTTCTGAGTATGATATGATAATATGGACAAATAATACAGATATGAACCATGCATTAATTATTTAATGATAATTAGATAAAGTATAAAAAAAAGAGAATTCGAAATTCCCATGCAAATTATTGAGTCAACTCAATTTATAAAGCTTCAGTACAATATGAATGCCTAAATCAATGCATTAATCAAAGCACCAATTGAACTATTAATGAATGCAATCGGTTAAGTAAAGAGGAGCTTAATATTCATCAATCAACATGCATTAGTTAACTAACAAGATCCATGCAAAAGTTAATAATATAAATTGTGCATGAATGCCACTAAGAGTGAAGCACTGATGACACTTAAGTTATCTTGTTAACTAAGTCATCAGTATGTTAAGAACCTGTGTCAACCCTCCTCTTTATTTCATTAGTATATTTTGTTGGATGCATATGCTTTGTAATTCATCCCATTAGTATGTTGTATTATCCCAAATTCATGGGAGTATGGTTGTTTATATTAGACTTAGTATATAAGTGAGTGTTGAGGCAAATGAAGTTATCCAAGAGTTATTTGTATTGAGCTTGCTCAAAGGAGATTACTTCCTGGGAGTGTCCCGTGATCAATAAAATATCTCTCATGCTCTGTTATTTCTATTATATCATGCATTCTCATTGTTATTGTAGTAGGTTCGTCACATCTAGTATCAGAGCACTTTCCTTGGCACAAGTGGGAATTTTCTCTCTCTCTCTCTCTCTCTCTCTCTCTCTCTTATTTTTGGCCAAAAAAAAAAGAGGGCAAAAATGGGCAGCATTTGACTGGGTGCCCAGGTTTCTGTTCCGATCAAATATATTGATCCAGAGTGGCTATTCCAATTCCAAAACCAGGTTATAATGGAGAATCTCAGCATTATTGATTGGGTTATACTCATTTTAAAAATTTTGTCTCAAAACCCTAACTCTATTTACGGGTTTTTTTGGCATTGGGTGGAATTTGTGCTAATTGTTTTTCTATGACACTATGATTATTGCAATAGTTATTCTTCTTTGCATCATTATTATTCATTCAAATCAGGGAATAAACCCTATCCGCTTAACTGTGGGAAGTACTTGGGCATATCCCTCAAACTCATTGTGAGGAGTACCACAGGAACCCTGAAGTAGCTAGCCATTGAGAGGATATGCCAAGTGAAAATGGCAAGGACCCCTACCTGATTGACTACTTCCACCTATGAGGTAAACCAAGAGTTGTCGATTGTGGCAAAGGCAGCTATCAATTTTACCTAAGTCATGGAGTGAGGGGTACTGCCCCAATACATAATTCATTAGACATCATTGGTAACCGAGTGAATCCCTTGAACCTTTAGGAAGAAGAACATACCCAGGTTCCATATCCATTTCCCATTGATAAAGTACTTATTTCTAGAACCATCAAAAATCATTTCCTCCATTTCAAGTTGATAAAGCGCGGATTTCCATAACCGCCACGGATCATTTCCACTGAACCAGAAAAAAAAATACCTTGATTTAGATCCATATATTCTTTGATTTAGCTCCATTTACCTTGAAAACTTCACTGTAACCCCCATAATCCCATTCTTCATATTTCCTGCCTTGAGGACCTTATCCCAAATTCCACTTCTTGAAGCTTGAAATTCCACAATTGTCTATTTTTAGGGTTTGCCATAACTTTTCCGATTGTCACCCAATCGCCTTCAAATTTTTCCATTGTGTTCGTTTCCCATTTACGATTCCTTGTCCCTCTTTGACAAATTTTACCATTATTTCACCTCGCTTCTGAAATTCACATTTTCTGCTTCCTTGTCCCTTAAAAAGTGTCCAAAACCTAGTCAAACTCCAATTACCCACCTACGTTTTTCCCAACTCAAAATTTTCCTTTTCTAAAACCCTTTTCATTTTTGTTTTTCTACCCATTTCCCTAAAAAAAAAATACTTATGGTTGTCACCCGTGCAGGAGCAAATAAACAAATGAAAGAATAACTCACCGCCATCAAGACCAAACTCGAAGATCTGGATCAAAAAATTCTCAGCCTCCATCTTCAGCATTCACCCATGAGCAACCACCAACAGCCTAAGTCTTCTACAGACATCGGGTTCTCTTCCTCTAGCGACTTTTGTGGGTCGAAGCTTGATTTTCCTCTCTTCAATGGTGATGATCCGACTGGATGGATTTACAGGGCAGAACAATATTTCAATCTGCATAACACTTTTGATGTCAATAAATTCCCACTTGCTTCCTTTCATTTGTAACATAAAGCCCTTCAATGGTTTCATTGGTACATCAAGGATCATGAAGAGCCACATTGGACATATTTTTTCCAACTCCTTTTGTAATGATTTGGCCCTAGTGGTTTTGATGACTTCACAAGAGAACTCACTAATCTTCACCAGACTGGCACTGTAAGAGAGTATCAGATAGAATTTGAGAAATTAGTCAATCACACAGAAGGATTGTCTGATGCATTCTACAAGAGTTGTTTTATCAGTGGTTTGACGGATACAATATGATCTGAGGTTAACATGATCTATCCCAACACAATGATGGAAGCCCTAGGGTTGGCTAAGTTGGCAGAGGACAAGATCAGGGCTCAACAATGCCCCAAATCCACTTTTGTTCCATTCAGAAATGTGGTTCCCCAAATACCTCCAATCCCTCCAACACCTAGAACCACACCTATCAAGCATTTGTCTGAAGTCGAGATGCAGGAATGTAGGGAAAAATGGATTTGTTATAATTGTGATGAGAAATTCACCTGGGGACATCATTGTGTTGAGAAAAATATTCTCTTAGATGTCGCTTCTCCTCCTACACTTGAAATTTGTGAAGATGTTCAGGATCCAGTAGATGATCAGGTCGACATTAAACAGTCGCTTGTTAACTCTCCTTCTCATGACGACTGCTCAAATATATCTATCCATGCATTATCCAGAGTCACCACCCCACAAACCATGCGGGTCAAGGGTTTCTTCAAGAAGATCCCTCTTACAATACTTATTGATTTTGGTAGCACCCATATCTTCATTGACCCTCTTATACATAGTTTAATTTTTTTATTTCATTTTAATTAGTGTTTTTTTTTAATTTATTAATTTTGCATTCGAAGTTTTAATTTTTTTTTAAATTGTTATTCTTTTTTCAAATATTAATAGAAAATTACAAAATTTAAATTTAAATTTTTTTTTATTTTTAAAAATGAGTCTTTTTTATGTAATTAAAAAAAATTTCAGTTGACGGGCTTCCAAAAATTTGTGATTTTATTCCCGAAAAAAATGGTCTATTGCTGGTAGCACTATTTTTCGATTTGGAGGTAAAAGTAGCCACTAAATGAAGGCTATAAAAAGACAAGAAATGTTTAAAGTTCTCATCATGTCGTATAATGTGTTCCACTGATGGTCATCCAACGCTACATAAATTTTGGGAGTTTCCCTTGCAATATCCTCCACTGTAACTGATTCCTCTAAGTTATGTAAGCCTAGAGGGTTCTCGCTTTGATGTGGTCAATCTTTAAGCATGTGGTTTTCTCCACATACCGAGCATTGAAATGGTCCTTTTGGTCGAATTTCTACTGCTACTACTGGCTTGTTTCCACTTCGTGCTTGTTGACCTTGACAGGAATTCCTTGGATGATTTCTAAATGGTGGAGGCTTGAATCCATTTTTCTTTTGGTCAAATATTCCCTTTGGCTTTTCTTTCCATGTTGGATGAAAATATGATTTTCCATTTCTTTGATCATAACAATGCATTTCCATTTTGATGGCTTCATCAAGGCTTGGTGGATTAACAAATTCAATCCTGTCTATGTAATATAAATACCTCGACAATTCCAAAAATGTTTACACATGTTCCCATTGAATTCTATCCCAATTTTAGTTCATTGAACTCTTTCCTCTTGTTATCATAATACCTAGAAGATAGGTCTTTTTCCTCAAAATACTTTTTAAATTGATCCCATCTTACCCATCTTTCTTTGATTCCCTTGACTTGCATGAGGTTCTTCCACCAAATTGAGGCTCGGCCATTAAGATTGTAGATATTAATTCTATCCCTTTCATTTCCTGAATAGTCATGAATTTGAAAATATTTCTTCATTCCAAGAATCCATGCTTCTGCTTCCTGGCTTGTTTTACTTTCTCCATCAAATGTAGGTGACATTTCCTTTCGAAATCCTCCTTATGGGATACTTTTAAAAGTACATCATTCGAATCTGCTAGAGGTATTATTTGGGATACTTCAAGAACCTCGAGAATTACATGACCTGCTAGAAGAAGACCTTGACAAATATACATTATGTGCCCTGCTCAAAGAACCCTTTCTTGGACTTGGAGTCCTCTTTCTAGTGTGGCTTCTTGAGTGGATTTCCACACTTTTCCTTTCTTGAGAAACATTGCTTGGGTTAGGTCCAAGATGATCCCTTTGATAAATATTAGTGAGGATATGAAGGATGGAATCATTAACTTGTTTCTGCTCTTCTTGAACCTTAATCAACCTCTCATTAAAAATTCTCATTGTTTCAACCAAATCTTAGGGAGTGATTTTCTCTCTCCTCCCATTGGGTTTTATCTTAGCATTAGCTTCTTGTAAATTTTCTCCTAGGAAATCCTCGTTGTGTTCATAGGGTTCATGGGCATCATTCATGGTTGCCATCTATTTTTGGAAATGTTTTCCCATTTCCCTATTACGCCTTGCTGCATTTGTTCAAATATTGTCAACTGCAAGCATTGTGCATCATAAATATATTTACCAGGCATATTAGTAATGCATGCAATGACCCATAAAAATGGTATTATTTAATAGAATTAGTCCCATGGAATAATTCACATGGTTCATAGGTTCTTTTTTTTGTTCCATTTATGCATTTATTGAAACTACCCTTATTACATTGTTTTTGTTAAATCAAGGTTACATATACTTTTTTGTTCGAATATCATAGACATTTGAATTCCTCGCCTAGAATATGACTATGCACCCTTGTTCCCCTATGGATAATATTTACAATTCCTATATTTATGATTCATTTTGATATCAGATCTGAAAGTTGCATCCTCCCAAAAATGTTGAGTTTGCCCAATTTTACACTTTTTCTACATGCACAATTAGCTTCGAAGACCAACTTCAACCACATGTAGAAGAACATATAGAGAGAAATAGAATTTTTTTTCCATATGGTGTTGTTAGTACACATAACAAGGATCACTCAACAACTTTCATATATCTAATCTAACGTTGCATTCAACTTCTATACAATTATAGAATTGACTACTTTTCCCTTTCGCATGTTTTCCCAAACTAGAATTTTTAGCAATACTGGTTATCTCCCAAACTAAGCATTTCTAGAAAATTTTCATATAACAAAAGTTTTAAGTTTTTAAGAGTAGATAAAATGTTGAGTTTAAAAAAAATGGTTTTGACATCTGGGGTCCCTTTTATCTTCTATAAGCTTTCCAAAATCTCAAAAAAGTGCTCTTGAATACTAGATTTTGGCCTTTTTTCACACCCTGAATTCACACCTTTTGGAATTTGGCTCCATGACCACACCATAGTAATTTCATCCCAAATAGGGCCCTCATCGGGTCTCCAAACATGGATCTTTAAAAGTCAATATTTCAAGTTTTTTACCAATAAGGAGAAGGTTGGACTCAAATTTCTCAATGACATTATTGTGACCTTCATCAATGGCATCTAAAAATCTCATGTATCACTAAATTCCACACTAAACTACTCCTAATATGGACAAAACAATTTTTAGGCTCCATTTTTTTTTAAACTTTTTACATCGCCAATGTGAGATTGAACCTTCCTTATCATCCTTTTCTGTGACTACCTCATGGAAAACCCTCTAATGGAACTCCAAAGTGGAATTGGCAATGCCTCACGTAATGTTCCTCGGGATACAATTTTGCATCCCTGCAGATGGGTTTCGATGACCACCGCAAACCTCTCCCCATGGGCCTATTCCTCAGGACACATTTTTGTACCCTTGCAAATCTGTGCCAAAGACCACGACATAACTATAATACGTTGTATCCACATACTTCTCTCCATGGCCCCCATGGAGCACTCTTCTCTACTGCACCCCATAGACTTTGTCCATTGCACCCATGGAGTCTCCTCAGTTGCTTTCGTAAACCTATTCTCTGTTGCAATTCATGGGTAAACTTTGTAGTTCCTATAGACGTTTATCTACCATGCCCATAGACTCTTGTTTGTGGCTCCCCCTTCGAATTATGTTCATGGCACCCTTGCAGACCTCTTCTCCACTGTGCTCGTGTACCTTACTCTATAGTGCTTGTAGACCCTTTTCTGCAACACCCCATGAATTCTTCTTTGTTGAATCCAGTGGACTTATTCTTCATCACGCCCATGGACTCTTATCCACAAATCCCCCACAAACTTCTCTTCATGATACCCATGTGGACCTCTATTTGTGGCACCTGCATATTCTGAATGCTGGCTACCTGCATGTCCTTCTAGTGTGGTTGGTCTATGTCATAACCCTCTTGCCCAATGGCACTAGTGGGATCCACCTCAAATTTCCCATTTTTTTTTTGGATTTTGCATTGTATAAAATTTAAATTTGGCAATAAGGAGAACTATTTTGAAATTACTTCTGGCCCCTTATCTGTCACTCAACAAAACCCGATTTTTGTGGATGTATTTCTAATTCTTTGCTATGTGTGTATTTTCTTGCTGATACAACCCTAGTGTTGTAACCAGAAGCTATAATGCATGACTATGTAATGTCCCCATCCATCATTCTTATAAATGAAAGGGGACTTGAAAAAATTATGGGCTTCTAAAATTCGCTCTAGGGGTATAATACAAAATTCATAAACAATTTAATGCATGTGCAGATGCATAAATATAATCACATCGTAATAAAATATATTTACACATACAACATGCATAAATGACCATATTCATCACAAACATAATAATTAAAATCATTGCACCTTCAAATACAATAGTAAATTTGTTTATGTTTGAGAAAATCAGATTTGCTTGAACTTTAAAAGTTTTATCAAACAATTTCAGCACTTATGAAACCTAGGAAAACCCTCCAATCGCGGAGGATGAAAAACCCAACAATTCTTTGAGTATGATAGATAGATTTGTAGAGAATGGTTTACAACACATAAGAAAATTTCCCGATAAGAGATATCACCAAATTAGTAGAGAAGAAAGATCCAATGTAACCCTCCAAAAACAATGGTATGCAACTATATTGAACTTTCCAAATGCCTAGCATATTAATAACAAGCCAAAAACCATAGCATAAAGAATGTAGTGCATAAGAGACTTACTAAACATATCGACAACACCGCATAGTGCATTCACAAGGAGGAGCTAACTATAACTCACTCCATGCAAACGTTAGCTTCCTTCATTTCCTCAATAATTAGCTTTAACTTAATGTTCATTGTCTTCAACTGAAAGTGAACTGACTTGAAATGAATCTTAACTGTGTTTAACTAAATGTTAATTGACTTGAACTGAATGTTAACTGACTTAAACTGAATTTTAACTTACTTGAATTGAATGATAACGGACTTGAACTCAATCTTTAACTAACTACTGTGTGAGGAACCTCCTACAATAAATAATGAGAATGCACGGTATAGCAGAAATAATAGAGCACATAAGAGATTTTATTTATCGCAGGCCACTTCAAGGGGGAAACCTCCTTTGATCATGCTCAATACAAATAACTCTTGGGTACCTTCATTGTCCTCAACACTCACTTATATTCCATTTCCAATCTAAACAACTATTACTCCCCATGAATGTGGGATAATACAACATACTAACGGGACAACTTACAAATCATATGCGTCCAACAAAATATACTAACGAAATAAAGAGGAGGATTGACACGGGTTCTTAAAATCCCCTCCCTCTTAGAAAAGTTTTGTCCTCAAAGCTTTATTTGTGGAAACTGTTGTTGAATCTGAAGGAGTGGTTCCCATGTAGCATCCTTCGGTTGCATGTCATGCCACTGAATTAAGACCTCTGTGATGGACCGAGAGCGAAGATGACGAGTGCACTTATTGAGGATGGCCTTCGACTCCAAAATGATGGATCCTTAATTATTTAGTTTTGGTAAACAATTTGTGTTGTGATGTTGGTGCCAATCACTTTCTCAAGACAAGAGACATGAAATACTGGGTGAAGGCGAGAAGAAGGAGGAAGTTCCAATTTATAAGCAACATACCCAATCTTCTGAAGAATAGTATATGGCCCATAGAACTTTGGAGCGAGCTTCTGATGCCCTTTGAGTTTCAAGGAGGATTTCTTGTGAGGATGTAGATAAAGAAAAACCATATCATCGACTTGAAAAGTGCTCTTAGAATGGTGTTGATTGGCTTATTGTTTCATGCAGTGTCTTTCCATGTGAATATTGTCTTGCAGATTGTGAAGAATCTGATCTTAGTTTCGAAGAACCATGTCAACTTCTTGAATTGGTGAATTGTTGGGGGTGTATGGAAGGAGTATTGGAGGTACCTGACCATAAAATTCTTGATATGGAGTCATTTTAGATGCATTATGGTAGTAAGTATTGTACCACCGTTCAGCAAGAGCGAGCTACTTTTGCCACTGATGTTGTTGTTCAAAGGTGAAGCAACGAAGATAAGTTTCCAAACATTTGTTGATGAATTCAATCTGACCATCTGTTGGTTAGTGATAAACTGAACTCATATTCAATTTGGTGCCAGTGAGGCGAAAATGACTTGTGAAAGTTTCATCGTGATCTGAGACAATAGAAGATGGGATTCCATGAAGATGAAATATCTGGTCCATGAAAATTTGTGCAAACTAGGAGGCAGTATATGGATGGCTGAGAGAAAAAAAATGACTATATTTGGAGAGGCAATCAACCAAAACCAAGATTACGGTCTTCCCTCCAGATTTACGGATCCCTTGAATGAATTCCATCGAAATATATTTCCAATTCCTTGTAGGGATGGGCAAAGGCTCGAGAAATATAGGAAGGAGTGCAGTTTCACCCTTTGTGGCATTGACAGGGAGCACATTTGGCAACAATCTGTTGAATTTCTCATTTCATTCCCTTCCAAAGGAAGTTATGTCATGCCCACTCATACGTTTTGAGGAACCCAAAGTGCCCTATTGATGGAGAAGCTTGGAGTTCATAGAATACCACATGTTTAAGATCTGTGATCTCGGGAAGCACTAGATGACCCTTGTATTTCAGAAGAACCATCCCAAGAGTAATGCGGTACAACAGAAGGATTATTGGCCAACTGTTGGATGATTTTAGATAAAGAAGATTCATTGACATAGCCTTGTTGAACATAGTGTAACCAATTTGGAATAGGCAAATATATTTATTATCTTGTAGTTGTCGAGGGTGTTCCTACGTGTCCATCAAAACCAATGCATCAAAATCATACAAAAGATAACATGAAAGTGATTATGTGTCAAATACAAGCTATCCAAAAAATTATTTACACCAAATGTGAAGAAGGAAGAGCTCATGAAGAGCGTTGACAACACTCACACATGAGATGCTTGGGGACTAGTTAATAGATGTAGGATCGTACTGAGTTTATTTTGCATGAAGAACCTGAGTATCCAATCAACTAGAGTGGCCAAAAGCACAGACGAATATTGTTTTTATGCTTGAATGTTGATAAATAGATGGCGCTAAGTGTTGAATGATCTGGAAATATCCACATGTTAAAGATGTGCTCATGCAACAATAATTCTCATGATTTTTCAGCTACCAAAGCGCTAATCCAGCTATCAATCCAATTATCACAGGTCAACATGAAATCACTAAGGAATAATTATCTAGTTTATATCTACACCCGGACGATATCAACTATTCAAAATCATTCTGCTAGGAAGAAGTGATATGAGTTTAAAATTAAACGGGCATGGCAAAATTTTCCTACTGGTATTTAGATTTGGACACATATTAGAGTTAGATTATTTCCAATAGAGAAGGCAACACGGATCTAACTCACTTATGATCCCCTACGAAATAAAATGCATTATTTAAAGGTTTAAAGTCTGTTATTATAATTTCTTATAGGGAAATGATCACAAACTACATATCCCGGTTTGTACACATGGAGAACTATGGATTGGGAAGCAGCTGGTAATTAATATATACAATCCAAAAGATCCAGTGGAGTTTGTTCAACACCTTCTTGGTATCAAGAATAATATTTCTTGGAGAAGTACGATAAGAAATATGTGTCTAAGCATCTCTTGTCATTAGAAATTGTTTCAGATGATACCGAGAGGAGTGTAATTGTGAGATTGAAGAAAAAACGTGGCTCTTGCGGGTTTATCATTGACTCTCTTTGTAGCTCTCAACTCACAATCAATCATCCCAAAATTCAAGGAAAAGTAGTATTTTAGTTTTAGATTTGGTGGTAGAGTACCTTTTGGATAAATCAGAATTTGTAATTCGATCCTAAATTTTCAGGATAAAGATTAGTTTCATATTTTAAGGCACTTGTTTAAAATAGTGTTATTTTTAGCACATAGATGATTAAGGTTTGTTCAAGAATATCTTGTATATATTTTTTTAAGATATTAATTGAATCCAACAGGATTATAAGTTCTAGAGTTTATGGACTAAATATTCATGTGATGATATTTTTTTTTATGTGCTTTTTTATGGTGAATGTTTTCTTCTTAGTAAATTTATTCGAATTGGTTGTTTTCTAATATTTCAATAAGTTTAAATGTTTGAGAATATTCTTTGTTGTCTTCTAATATTTGAATAAGATTGAATGTTTCAGAATTCTTCCTTGGTTTCGTTTGATGCTATGTCTCATATATTCAAATTATTTTCACTTTCTTCCTCTAAAGATACTTTATAATTCATCTTCATTTGATGCTCTATTGTAGTGGATTGTCATCTCCATTCAACTTTCAGCTACAATAATAATTTAAGTGTCAAAGAAAGTGTCATCAATCTTTCCTTTGACAACCATAACAATGTATTGGAGAATCCATCATATTTCTTATTATTATTCAAACAATCTTGACTCCATGCCCAATGGTACATATACTCCAACGTTACAGACCACATTATAAACCTTCCCCTTATCTACAAATATAGACATCGTGCCAAAGAAGATAGATTGTTGTTGTAGTGGTTACCTTGGGGTTTCTTTGATACAACCCAAATAAATTCTGAGTGATAACATTTTGGCACAATCTCCAGGGAATGAAAGCTGAACCTTTCTTTGGAGAAATGGAAAATACAAGATCTAATTTATGAAGGTGGACAGAGGTTAGGCATAGGAAGGATGCATATCACTCACAAGATGACTCCACTATCAGCAAGATCCAGAAATCAAAGTTTCACTGGTGACTCCACTGTCTCAAGATGGATTCATAATTTGCAAGCTATGCTCCTATGATTAATGCTCATATTCCTAGATTTCCAAATCCCCTTCTCCATATAGAATGGCAGTCATACTTTCCAAAATTCAGAGATCAAGAAGGAGATGATGCTGCTCTACATTTAGTTAAGTTTCATATGCACATACTTAAACTAAGAGTTGAATTTCATGAATAATTCGAAGATGTTTATGGTTACTTTGGAAGGAGAAGCAAGATCATGGTACGAAAGATTAAGACATTCTAGTCTTTATTCCCTTGAAGATTTCTATTCAGTATTTTGCAAAAATTATAAAGCAAGCTACCCTTCTTTACTGTTGGTTGAAAAATTCTGTGGAAATATTGAAAATATTTTTCTAACACATGGGAATTAATATTGACCATGATGAACTAATAGAGAGAGAAATCAAGGAATACCTATCTGATTTATCTAATAATCAAGAGGAAATAGGAGAGACTAGTTTCCATCGTACTCAAGAAAATATTCAGCAAACAGTGGAGCTCCCTTTGGCTGAAAATGAAACTTGTCATGATCCTGATGTAAATACTCATGTTCCCTCTCCTTAGATAGATGAAGGTCTGCAGCCAGTTTGCCATATTTTGCATGATCAAAATACAAGTTAGGACAACCATTTAAAGGTTTCTTCGTCTCATTTTATTCGCTGAAATCTTGTCTCATGAAGAAGTATATGAAAATCAGATCTCTGAAATTGTTTTCATGTAAATTCTAGGCAGTGAATTAGTTCAAGTTGATGAATTTTCCCATTTGCAAGAGGATCAGGTGGTAGGAAATGTTTCCCTTCATTCTTTTGAAAATTAAAATAATAGTCTTCAAACAAAGCTACCAAAATTTAATGAGACCAAATAAGAATTGTTTGATGAACAAGAGGATAGTCTCGATCCACATAATATGGCTATTATATTTGAAGATGTTAAAAAATGTTTGGATATTTTTATCGATAAATCTATTGTTTCCATTTTCTTTGAGGATGATCTTAACCATAACAAAATGGACTAAGGAGCAGTTATAAACGATAATTTTCCTTTTTCTTTGGATCATCAAGACAAGGTGATTTTTCATGTTTTCCAAGATCCTGTGGCAAGTCTGTTGCAATTTTGAGTGAAGGAATATCTTGTGTTTTACACATGATATGTAGTCCAGTTTCGTTATAAGTTATCATCCTTTACATATTTCTATCTAGTTAAGGAAGGTGTGAGTAGAATTCAAGTGACTAACCATCTCATTTCATGGTTGCACTGGATATTCTGTATCGCCTAATTGGGAAGATTCTCCCAGCTTCTTAGGGTAGGATGGATTGTACATAATTGTGTGTCAAACGCAAGTTGTGGAAGACATTATTTACACCAAATGTAAAGGAGGAAGAGATCATGAAGAGTTTTAACAACACTCACACATGAGATGCTTGCGGACCAGTTAATAGATGTAGGCTTGTACAGAGTTTATTTTGCATGAAGAACCTGAGTATCCGATCACCGAGAGTGGAAAAAACAAATGGATGAATACCATTGCTATGCTCAAACATTGATAAAGAGATGGAAATAAGTGTTGAATGATCTTGAAGTATGCGCATGTTAAAGTTGTGCTTTGTAAACAATCACACTCATTATTTTTTTTAAGCTTCCAAAGCACTAATCAAGGTATCAATCCAGTGATCACAAGTCGACATGAAATCACTGATGAAGACTTCTCTAGTTTAGATCTACACCCCGATGAGATCAATGATTCAAAATCATTCCACTGGGAAAAAAGTGATATGAGGTTAAAATTAAATGAGAAGAGCATAATTTTTCTGCTGGTATCTAGATCTGGACATGTGTTAGCGTTATATTCATTTTGATAGATAAGGCAGCATGGATCCAACTCACTTATGATCTGTTGTGGAATAAACTGCATTATTTAAAGGTTTAAAGTCTGTTATTAGAATTTCATATAGGGAAATGATCACAAACTGCATATCTCGGTTTGTACACATGGAGAACTATGGATTGGGAAGCAGCTGGTAATTAATATATACAATCCAAAAGATCCAGTGGAGTTTGTTCAACACCTTCTTGATATGAAGAATAATATTTCTTGGAGAAGTACGATGAGAAATATGTGGCTAAGCATCTCTTGTCATTAGAAATTGTTTCAGATGATACCGAGAGGAGTGTAATTGTGAGATTGAAGAAAAAACGTGGCTCTTGCGGGTTTAGCATTGACTCTCTTTGTAGCTCTCAACTCACAATCAATCATCCCAAAATTCAAGGAAAAGTAGTATTTTAGTTTTAGATTTGGTGGCGGAGTACCTTTTGGATAAATCAGAATTTGTAATTCGATCCTAAATTTTCAAAATAAAGATTAGTTCCATATTTTAAGGCACTTGTTTAAAATAGTGTTACTTTTAGCACATAGGCGCTTAGGGTTTGTTCAAGAATATCTTGTATGTATTTTTTTAAGATATTAATTGAATCCGACTGGATTATAAGTTCTAGAGTTTATGGACCAAATATTCATGTGATGATATTTTTTTTATGTGCTTTTTTATGGTGAATGTTTTCTTCTTAGTAAATTTATTCAAATTGGTTGTTTTCTAATATTTCAAAAGTTCAAATGTTTGAGAATGTTCTTTGTTGTCTTCTAATATTTGAATAAGATTAAATGTTTTAGAATTCTTCCTTGGTTTTCTTTGATGCTATGTCTCATATATTCAAAGTATTTTCACTTTTTTTCCTCTAAAGATACTTTATAATTCATCTTTATTTGATGCTCTATTGTAGTGGATTGTCATCTCCATTCAAATTTCAGCTACAATAATAATTTAAGTGTCAAATAAAATGTCATCAATATTTCCTTTGACAACCATAACAATGTATTGGAGACTCCATCAGATTTCTTATTATTATTCAAACAATCTTGACTCTATGCCCAATTATACATATACTCCAACCTTACAAACCACATTATAAACCTTCCCCTTATCTACAAATATAGACATCGTACCAAAGAAGTTAGATTGTTGTTGTAGTGGTTACCTTGGTGTTTCTTTGATACAGCCCAGAGAAATTCTAAGTGATAACATTTTGGCGCAATCTCCAGCGAATGAAAGTTGAACCTTTCTTTGGAGAGATGGAAAATACTAGATCTAATTTTTGAAGGTGGACAGAGGTTAGGCATATGAAGGATGTATACCATTCACAAGATGACTCCACTGTTAGCAAGATCCAAAAATCAAAGTTTCACCAGTGACTCCACTGCCTCAAGATGGATTCATAATCTGCAAGGTATGCTCCTATCAATAATGCTCATATTCTTGGCTTTCCAAATCCCCTTCCCCATATAGAATGGCAGTCATAATTTCCAAAATTCAAAGATCAGGAAGAAGATGATGCTGCTCTACATTTAGTTAAGTTTCATATGCACATACTTAAACTAAGCGTTGAATTTCATGACTAATTCGAAGATTTTTATGGTTACTTTGGAAGGAGAAGCAAGATCATGGTACGGAAGATTAAGACTTGCTAATCTTTATTCCCTTGAAGATTTCTATTCAGTAGTTTGCAAAAATTATAAAGTAAGCTACCCTTCTTTACTGTTGGTTGAAAACTTCTGTGGAAATATTGAAAATATTTTTCTAACACATGGGAATTAATATTGACCATGATGAACTAATGGAGGGAGAAATCAAGGAATTCCTATCTGATTTATCTAATAACCAAGAGGAAATAGGAGAGACTAGTTTCCATCGTACTTAAGAAAACATTCAGCAAACAGTGGAGCTCCCTTTGGCTGAAAATGAAACTTGTCATGATCCTGATGTAAATACTCATGTTCCCTCTCCTTAGATAGATGAAGGTCTGCAGCCATATTTTGCATGATCAAAATACAAGTTAGGACAACCATTTAAAGGTTTCTTCGTCTCATTTTATTCGCTGAAATCTTGTCTCATGAATAAGTATATGAAAATCAGATCTCTAAAATTGTTTGCATGTAAATTCTAGGTAGTGAATTAGTTCAGGTTGATGAATTTTCACATTTGCAAGAGGATTAGGTGGTAGAAAATTTTTCCCTTCATTCTTTTGAAAATTAAAATAATAGTCTTCAAACAAAGCTACCAAAATTTAATGAGACCAAATAAGAATTGTTTGATGAACAAGAGGATAGTCTCGATCCACATAATACAACTATTATATTTGAAGATGTTAAAAAATGTTTGGATATTTTTATCGATAAATCTGTTGTTTCCATTTTCTTTGAGGATGATCTTAACCATAACAATATGGACTACGGAGCAGTTATAACTGATAATTTTCCTTTCCTTTGGATCATCAAGACAAGGTGATTTTTCATGTTTTCCATGATCCCGTGGCAAGTCTGTTGCAATCTTGAGTGAAGGAATATCTTGTGTTTTACACATGATATGGAGTCCAATTTCATTATAATTTGTCATCCTTTACATTTTTCTATCTAGTTAAGGAAGGTGTGAGCAGAATTCAAGCGATTAACCATCTCATTTCATGGTTGCACTGGATATTCTGTATCACCTAATTGGGAAGATTCTCCCAGCTTCTTAGGGTAGGATGGATTGTACATAATTGTGTTTCAAACGCAAGTTGTGGAAGACATTATTTAACCCAAATGTAAAGGAGGAAGAGCTGATGAAGAGTTTTGACAACACTCACACATGAGATGCTTGCGGACCAGTTAATAGATGTAGGCTTGTACAGAGTTTATTTTGCATGAAGAAACCGAGTATCCGATCACCGAGAGTGGAAAAAACAAATGGATGAATACCGTTGCTATGCTCAAACATTGATTAAGAGATGGCGCTAAGTGTTGAATGATCTTAAGGTATCCACATGTTAAAGTTGTGATTTCGAAACAATCACACTCATTGTTTTTTTTAAGCTTCCAAAGCACTAATCAAGGTATCAATCCAATGATCACAAGTCGACATGAAATCACTGATGAAGACTTCTCTAGTTAAGATATATACCTCAATGAGATCAATGATTCAAAATAATTCCACTATCATTCCACTAGGAAAAAGTGATATGAGGTTAAAATTAAATGAGAAGAGCGTAATTTTCCTACTGCTATTTGGATCTGGACATGTGTTAGCGTTATATTTATTTTGCTAGATAAGGCGGCATGGATCCAACTCACTTATGATCCGGTGTGGAAAAAACTGCATTATTTAAAGGTTTCAAGTTTGTTATTAGAATTTATTATAGGGAAATGATCACAAACTGCATAACCCAGTTTGTACACATGGAGAACTATGGATTGGGAAGCAACTGGTAATTAATATATAGAATCCAAAAGATCTAGTGGAGTTTGTTCAACACCTTCTTGATATGAAGAATAATATGTCTTGGAGAAGTACTATAAGAAATATGTGGCTAAGCATCTCTTGTCATTAGAAATTGTTTCAGATGATACCGAGAGGAGTGTAATTGTGAGTTTGAAGAAAAAACGTGGCTCTTGTGGGTTTAGCATTGACTCTCTTTGTAGCTCTCAACTCACAATCAATCATCCCAAAATTCAAGGAAAAGAAGTATTTTAGTTTTAGATTTGGTGGCAAAGTACCTTTTGGATAAATCAAAATTTGTAATTCGATACTAAATTTTCAGGATAAAGATTAGTTCCATATTTTAAGGCACTTGTTTAAAATAGTGTTATTTTTAGCACATAGACGATTAGGGTTTGTTCAAGAATATCTTGTATATATTTTTTTAAGATATTAATTGAATCCGACTGGATTATAAGTTCTAGAGTTTATGGACCAAATATTCATGTGATGATATTTTTTTTATGTGCTTTTTTATGGTGAATGTTTTCTTCTTAGTAAATTTATTTGAATTGGTTGTTTTCTAATATTTCAATAAGTTTAAATGTTTGAGAATATTCTTTGTTGTCTTCTAATATTTGAATAAGATAAAATGTTTCAGAATTCTTCCTTGGTTTCGTTTGATGCTATGTCTCATATATTCAAAGTATTTTAATTTTTTTCCTCTAAAGATACTTTATAATTCATCTTCATTTGATGCTCTATTGTAGTGGATTGTCATCTCCATTCAACTTTCAGCTACAATAATAATTTAAGTGTCAAATAAAGTGTCATTAATCTTTCCTTTGACAACCATAACCATGTATCGGATAATCCATCAGATTTCTTATTATTATTCAAACAATCTTGACTCCATGCCCAATGGTACATATACTCCAACCTTACAGACCACATTATAAACCTTCCCCTTATCTACAAATATAGACATCGTACCAAAGAAGTTAGATTGTTGTTGTAGTGGTTACCTTGGGGTTTCTTTGATACAACCCAAATAAATTCTGAGTGATAACATTTTGGCGCAATCTCCAAGGAATGAAAGTTGAACCTTTCTTTGGAGGAATGGAAAATACTAGATCTAATTTCTGAAGGTGGACAGAGGTTAGGAATAGGAAGGATGTATATCTTTCACAAGATGACTTCGCCGTTAGCAAGATCCAAAAATCAAAGTTTCACTGGTGACTCCACTGTCTCAAAATGGATTCACAATATGCAAGGTATGCTCCTATGAATACTGCTCCTGGCTTTCCAAATCCCCTTCCCCATATAGAATGGCAGTCATACTTTCCAAAATTGAGAGATTAGGAAGGAGATGATGCTACTCTACATTTAGTTAAGCTTCATATCCACATACTTAAACTAAGAGTTCAATTTCATGAATAATTCGAAGATGTTTATGGTTACTTTGGAAGGAGAAGCAAGATCATGGTACGAAATATTAATACTTGATAGTCTTTATTCCCTTGAAGATTTCTATTCAGTATTTTGCAAAACTTATAAAGCAAGCTACCCTTCTTTACTGTTGGTTGAAAACTTCTGTGGAAATATTGAAAATATTTTTCTAACACATGGGAATTAATATTGACCATGATGAACTAATGGAGGGAGAAATCAAGGAATACCTATCCGATTTATCTAATAATCAAGAGGAAATAGGAGAGACTAGTTTCCATCGTACTCAAGAATATATTCAGCAAACAGTGGAGCTCCCTTTGGCTGAAAATGAAACTTGTCATGATCCTGGTGTAAATATTCATGTTCCCTCTCCTTAGATAGATGAAGGTCTGTAGCTAGTTTTCCATATTTTGCATGATCAAAATACAAGTTAGGACAACCATTTAAAGGTTTCTTCAGCTCATTTTATTCGCCGAAATCTTGTCTCATGAAGAAGTATATGAAAATCAGGGCTCTGAAATTGTTTGCATGTAAATTCTAGGCAGTGAATTAATTCAGGTTGATGAATTTTCACATTTGCAAGAGGATCAGGTGGTAAGAAACGTTTCCCTTCATTCTTTTGAAAATTAAAATAATAGTCTTCAAACGAAGCTACCAAAATTTAATGGACCAAAGAAGAATTGTTTGATGAACAAGAGGATAGTCTTGATCCACATAATACGGCTATTATATTTGAAGATGTTAAAAAATGCTTGGATATTTTTATCGATAAATATGTTGTGTCCATTTTCTTTGAGGATGATCTTAACCATAACAAAATGGACTAAGGAGCAGTTATAAACGATAATTTTCCTTTTCCTTTGGATCATCAAGACAAGGTGATTTTTCATGTTTTCCAAGATCCCATGGCAAGTCTATTGCAATCTTGAGTGAAGGAATATCTTGTTTTTTACACATGATATGGAGTCTAGTTTCATTATAAGTTGTCATCCTTTACATTTTTTATCTAGTTAAGGAAGGTGTAAGAAGAATTCAAGTGACTAACCATCTCATTTCATGGTTGCACTAGATATTCTGTATCGCCTAATTGGGAAGATTCTCCCAGCTTCTTAGGGTAGGATGGATTGTACATAATTGTGTGTCAAACGCAAGTTGTGGAAGACATTATTTACACCAAATGTAAAGGAGGAAGAGCTCACGAAGAGTTTTGACAACACTCAAACATGAGATGCTTGAAGACCAGTTAATAGATGTAGGCTTGTACAGATTTTATCTTGCATGAAGAACCCGAGTATCCGATCACTGAGAGTGGAAAAAACAAATGGATGAATACTGTTTCTATGCTCAAACATTGATAAATAGATGGCGCTAAGTGTTGAATGATCTTGAAGTATCCACATGTTAAAGTTGTGCTTTGGAAACAATCACACTCATTATTGTTTTTAAGCTTCCAAAGTACTAATCAAGGTATCAATCCAATGATCATAAGTCGACATGAAATCACTGATGAAGACTTCTCTAGTTTAGATATACACCCCGATGAGATCAATGATTCAAAATCATTCCACTATCATTCCATTGGGAAAAAGTGATATGAGGTTAAAATTAAATGAGAAGAGCGTAATTTTCCTGCTGGTATTTAGATCTGGACATGTGTTAGCGTTATATTCATTTCACTAGATAAGGCAGCATGGATCCAACTCACTTATGATCCATTGTGGAATAAACTGCATTATTTAAAGGTTTTAAGTTTGTTATTAGAATTTATTATAGGGAAATGATCACAAACTACATAATCCGATTTGTCCACATGGAGAACTATGGATTAGGAGCTACTAGTAATAAATGTAGAGAAGTGAAAAGATCTAGTGTATTTTTTTCAACACATTCTTGATATGAATAATAATATGTCTTGGAGAAGTACTATAAGCAATATGTGGCTAAGCATCTCCTGTCATAAGAAATTGTTTTAAATGATACTGAGAGGAGCGTATGTTGTATTTTCACCCTCCTCCAAGGATCGTAACCGAGGTTCAGTCCTTTCTTCTTAGCACAACAAATCCCAAGATATCGGCCCGATAGAGTGGATCTCGGTTGGCAGATGTAGTCTCACCTAATATATCTCTCTCAATGGGTAACTGCCAGAACCACGTTTCCACAGTTGGGTGGGGGATTTATAATACCTTGATCCCTTACCAAGGAGCTCAAAAAATCATGCGGGTGGATTATCTATGCTTACTTTGAACAATTATACTCTGACCCAACTTATCTTATGCAACTTATTATAACAATAACCTTTATGCAACATACTTTTATTCAACTGATACAATGTGATTGATATACATATATTCATTCATAAGAAAATCTATAATCATCTATACAATGCAACATTTAAACAAGTAACTCAAACATATTCAACATTCACACATATACACAAGATATAATGTGGAAACCCATCTAGACAAAAACCACAAAGGTACTCTTCATCTAGCATGAGAAATGTATGCACCTTTCATCTGTGCACTAAGCTGCAGAATCTGTTCTCGATCTTCTTCTCTATCTTTAAAGACTCTTTCTTCCTCTCATGCTCTCTTATCTTCTCTACGCTTTCTTTCTACTCATATTTACTAATGATCCACACACAACTTGGATCGATTCAACCTCTCCTATACTTCTGTGCACACAGATGTAGAACCTTCAACTCATATGCACTCAGCAACACTAACAAACAACAATATATAGAGAAACTAACAATCTAACAACAGAGAAGCTAACCCTCATGCAAATTGGGTTCTTTCTTTTATAGACTCTTTTACAGACTCTTTTATTGTTTGTTTCTCAGTCGACGTCCTATACTTATCCAATAGGTTGTCTTTTCTATTCTAGTAACACCTAATGGTAGGCACTAACATCCTTATTTACAAAGATACCTGCATACATTTGGTTTCCACTGGATCTAGCCAAACTCGTACCCACAATCATTATGGCCTGCCACTTTCTAACAGTTACGCCTTACTGTCATTTTCTAGCCATTATGCCACTTGCACGCCTTTGTATGCATTTTGATACTATTATTCCATCGCATATTCCCTTGTCGCACTCCTTCATCATGTCACAACTTCCTCTTTTGTTGCACATATTCCTTCTTCTTCCATCCTGTCACTGCTTCTGTCATATCTCCTTTCTCGTTTTCTTTCCTGTCACTGCAGCTATCACATCTCCTTTCTCTTCTTCTTTAGCCCTTCTCCATACTCAGGTATAATTCTCAAGAGGGAACTAACCACTCCCTACAATCCTCAACAGAATGGTGTTGTAGAAATAAAAGAATAGAATCATTATCGAAGTAATGAAGACAATGACTTATTACGAAGAACTCCCCATGCACCTATGGGATGAACCAATAAGAAAAACCATATATGTGCAAATTAGATTGTCTCACAGTGCTCTAGGATTCAAGACTCCTGAATAAATGTATACATGAAACAAACCTGAAGTGAGCCATCTCAAGATATTTTCCTGTCTAGTTGATGTACATATTTCGAAAGAGAAAATAACCAAGTTGGATCCTTCTGGAAAGAAGGCCATATTTGTTGGATACTCTGAAGTCTCCAAATCCTTCAGGATATACATTTCAAGATTCCATCATATTGATATTAGTAGGGATGTAACATTTTATGAAGAGACAACTCTTAAGAAATACATAAGGTGTTAGCTTGAAGAAGTACATGAAGAGGATGTACCTTCTAGAATGATAGAAGCTGAACCCTCTCCTGAAATAGTAGCATTTGAAGATCATGATATGATAAACCTCAAGAATGCCCTAATATTGATATATATCGAAAGAGAAAACCTTCTTGGGTAAGATAAATCATACAAAAAGCAAAGAAATATGGAGCTCCAAGAGGATCCACAAGAACAAGCAAAAGATCAAAACCATACTCCAATTATGTAGCTTTGATGTGTGACCTTGTAGATCAATAACCCACTAGCTACGAGGAAGATGCGCAGAAGAAAGAGTGGGTGGAAACAATGATGAAAGAATACCTGTCAATAATGAAGAATGTTGTTTGGGACATAGTACCCAAACCATAAAACAAGAGTGTGGTATTTTCGAAATGGATCCACAATATAAAACGTGCTACTGATGGAAGTATTGAAAAATACAAAGCAAGATTTGTGGCTATAGGGTTGTCTCAGAAAGAGGGGATTGATTATGAAGAGACATTTGCTCCAGTAGCAAGGTACACTTCCATCATAACCATCATGGCACTTGCTTCCATGATGAAGTGGGATATACACCAAATGGATGTAAAGACAAAATTCTTGAATGATATGATTGAGGAAGAGGTTTACATCAAACAACAACAAGGATTTGAGGTTGAAGACAAAGTGACTCATGTATGTAAGTTGAAAAATGATCTCTATGGACTAAAGCAAGCTCCTAGAGCTTTTTACGGTAAAATAGATATATTATTGACAATATTGAGATTTACCAAAAGTAAAGCTGATACTAACCTTTAGATGAAGATTATGGATGATGAACCTGTCATACTATTACTATATGTGGATGATATATTTCTGACTAGAAATGGGAAACATATCACTTAAAGAAAGAAGAATCTAGCCAAATAATTCGAGATGAAAGATCTTGGATTGATGCATTATTTCCTCAGACTAGAAATGTGGACAAGACTAGAAGGAATCTTTCTAAACCAAGGAAAGTATGTAGTAGAAATCTTGAAAATATTTGATATGTTGGATTGTAAATCCATGGCCACACCTATGGAAATCAACATGAATTTGTTCTCTGATGAATATTTAGAGTTAGTGGATATGACTCAATACGTACAAACATATTATCGGGTCATTGATGTATTTGACAAATACAAGGCTAGATATATGCTTTGTTGCGAACACCTTAAGTTAGTATCTAGTTAAACCTAGTTGGGTTCACCTGATAGCTGCAAAGTATGTGATGAGGTAGCTAAAAGGTACAATAGATTTGGGACTTTACTATGGTAGAGATCATGGCTACAGATCGTATGGATATACAAATTCAGATTGGGCAAGAAGTGTTGCAGATAGAAAGAGTACCTCAAGTGGATGCTATTATCTGGGATCCGCCATGATCTCATGGTTTAGTAAGAAACAATCCGGTGTTTCTCTCAGCACAGTTGAAGCAAAATGCATAACAACTTTCTTTAATAATTGTGAAGCGATATGGCTTCAGAAATTGATGTCAGGTTTATTTGACATGGAGTTGGATACCACAGTGATTCTTTGTGACAACCAGAGTTGCATAAAGATAACATAGAATCTAGTGTCCCATAATAAATCAAAGCACATAGAAATATGATACTTCTATATAAGGTATATGGTACAAAAGAGAGCTATAAAGCTCTAATATGTGACTACCGATGAGAAAGTTGTTGATGTGCTAACCAAGTATTTATATCGAGTAAAGTTTGAATATTTTCATGACAAGTTTGGTGTAGTTCGAAAAGACTTTCCTTGCAAGGAGGAACAATGATGATACTGCAAAATTTCCTTGCAAGAAGGAATGATGAATATATGGACTCTCTTCAGAAAGGAAGAAAAAGTCGAAGATATGGACTCTCCTCGAAAAGGAAGAACAAGTCGAAGATATGAACCCTCCTTGGACAAAGGGGGAGTATGTTGATGATATGGATCCTCCCTAGAAAGGGGGAGTGATGATAATACTACCATTGATGATAGTGAAGATCTAGTGTGAAAGAGGCCAAGTACGCCTGAAGATGCTAACAAGGTTTGACATTCACTTGTGGATGATACTATCCTCCCTTGAGGATGGTATTGTAGGAAATATCACTCTATTCTTGAGAGTGGTCCTTACTAGATAAGGATGGACCTACAGACATTACTCTCGCATGGAGAGTACCCACATTCATTTGTGGATACTGTAGAATAACACTCGCTTAGGAGTGGTCCTAACTTTGAAGTTGAGGATTCTCTATGATGATTCCTTACACTACAACAAAACCTTGTGATTAGCGTCTCTTTTAGCTTCCTTTTTAGCATCCACTACCACTTTTAGTGTAATTTTCATCATTTTTTGGACAAAGTGGACGCTTTTCCACAGGATGGTGCTTTTAATGGCATTATCTGCATCTCTTTTTAAAATTTGGCGCTATTTTGGATGCTAATTAGCATCTCAATTAGCATCCCAATTAGCGTCCCAATTGGCGTCCCTTTTTAAAACTTGATGTTATTTTGGACGCTAATTAGCATCCCAATTAATGTCCCAATTAGCATCCCAATTAGCGTCCCAATTAGCATCCCAATTATCATCCCAATTAGCATCACAATTATCATTTCAATTAGCATCCTAATTAATGTCCCAATTAGCGTCCCAATTAGCATCCCATATAATGCCTAGAATAACCTCCAATTTTTTTTTTAATAGTATAACACCATAAATTAATCCAGGGTTAGTGATAGGAATTGCACCATGAATTTCGATAGGAAAAACATCCAACATAGCACTAAGTATAGAGCCAGGGATTGCACCTATAAAACATCCAACATAGCGTCAGGTATAAAGCTAGGTATAGCGCCTGGAATAATGCCCGAAATTTTGAAAGGAATAGAGCTAGGAATTGCACTAGGTTTAGATCTAGGAATTGTGTTCGGAAAACATCCGACATAAGGTCAGATATATCAATGTCAATGTCAAAGTTCATGATTCATGTGATAGTACTTTTGGATCTTGATTTATCATAGTAGCGCCTAAATGATCGTAATCATGGCACTTTTGGATCTTGATTTATCATAGTAGCGCCTAAATGATCGTAATCATGGCACTTTTGGATCTTGATTAATCCTAATGAGGGGTAAATTACCTCAATGTCACCTAAATTTCTCTAATGGCATTCGAGTGTCCCCAACAACATTTGATAGACCCTAATTGCATCTGATTGGCCCTAACAACATGACGATGATGCATTACAATAATTATGATGGAGCATATGGATATGATTTGGTAAGTATAAGAATATATCATCCATTCTCGTGAGGTAGTAGGGCTCCTTTCTCATTATTATCGCAATCAAATTGATGATGACTACGACGAATACAATGATGTTGACTTATTGTATGATGATGACGATTATGTGGATGTCAATGATGATTATGAATGTGGTAGCACTTTTGGATCCTAATTGAATCTAATGACACCTAAATGTATGTAACAACATCTAAACAACCCTATTATCATCTAAATGACTTTAACGACATATAAATGACCTTAACAATTATATGACACGAATCCTAATGGTGATGAGTGATTAAGAACACTAATGGCATATGAGTGACCATAATGACAATGATGAAGATGATTTTGTTGATGATGTACTTAATGCTGACGACGATGATGATAATGAGGATAATTATCAATATGATGTTGATGTACCATATGGAATTGATGATGATGATGATGATGATGACAACGTCAATGTCCATGATGATGATGCATGTCATAATACTTCTGGATACTGTAGGACTTGAGATATTGAATTTAATAACAAGTAATAGAGGTTGTTAGGTGTTGACCATAAAATTATTGTTAGTCATTGGGATTTACATCGACTAATAAGGCCATTGGGTTTAGTAGTTCCCCCACCCCCCCCACCCCTACACCCCCCTTGTAGAAAGATAGTATTGCAAGACCACCTATCATGGTGCTACCCAAATGTCACCCTATAAGGTTGTTTTGGACAACCCCCCCATCCATACCCTCATTTTTACGAAGAAAATCCAAGGCACAAGAAGTGGATATCAATCTTAACACAAAAGCTAACTTTCTTTGTACTCTTAAGGACATTTTTGTCTTGGTTTAAAATGGAATGAAGAAACAAGCATTTCAATAATGCTCNCTTGGTTTAAAATGGAATGAAGCAACAAGCATTTCAATAATGCTCATATGTTACTTTGAAGAAGTGGATCAAATGTTTTTACATCTTTGGCCTTATAAGTGGACATCTCTCAAGGAAAAAAGAAATTAGTTTCTCAAGTTTTATGGCACCTATCGAATCTTCTAGCATTACGCTACACTATTGACCAATGTTTGATTCCCATGGAATTTATTTTACATAGTAAAAGAGTGATTGAAAACATAGAGGTAAATACCCAACTTATAACACTAGAAGATGGGCATTCACATGGACACACACACACACACACACATTGCATATCTAAGCTTATCTATACGTACTCTTCGAGTGTGACTTTTACTTAGCACTTTAAGTTAATCACAAAGGATTTTAGAGATATGGGTTGAACTTATAACACCAAAACACAATGACTTGTGTAGAGAATGGATGATGTATTTTATTGGGGGTGAATTTCAAAGATACTCTTCTTTTTCTAATGACGTGTGTCTTATTACTTGATGCACCTTTGAGATGATTTATTTTGGCTATAGGAGTATATGCAATATCGTGTAGAGGAGATATCAGTAATTCTAGTATGTCAACAATCCAAGTTCACTTTAAAACACACTTTGGATCCCCTTTACGTAGGGAATGCAATGACTAGAGATGAGGATTATTTTAAAGTTCGACAAGTATTTGTTTTCCTCCATATGAAGGTACATTTCAAGTCCATAGGATTCAAGTGGTCATAGATGCTGGAAGACTAGCGTCAGATGCTTTTACAACCTTATCAGTGAAGGGTGTTTTCATGAATCTCAGCAGCCCATTCACAATCTTAGAATGGTACCCATTCATAATTTTGGCATTCTCCAGCTCAATTTCCCATACACGGTCATATAAATTGTACATTTTCAAATCCCCCCATCAAATTATATCCTTTATCATTTCAGAAACTTTTGCAAATGTTAAGTAAATTCAATTGAATCGAATTGCTTACCATGATTTTGATTTCATGTTTTCCCTCCAGATGAGTAAGAAATAGATACATACATTGTAATAGCACATCAAACTCTTGTAATGTTCAGTTGTTTATCCTGAAAGTTTTAACAAAGTTGATGCTAGATTAACCCCATACAATGCGCTTCTATTTGAAATATAGTTGTAATCATATTCATTCCGTTATCTTTAAAACATAGCTCTAAAACATGTAGTGTTACTCATTTTTAAGCGAGTTCTTTGAGGAGAAATTAAAGGACAAATCGTATATTAAAGCAAAATGTAGCCCCTTGGATCTTTCTCCTATACGTTTTTGAAATATAAATAATATCAAAATCCGATAAATGTCCCATTAAAAAAAAAAATTAATCTCCCTAAAAAAAACATGAACAAAAAATACAATCTTCAGGTTATATAAGAACAAAAAGTAGAGCTAGTGGCATAATTCCCAAAACTAAAAAACTCTGAGAACCAAACCTTCTAAATCTTCCCATTCTTATATGGCATAATGATTTACCTTTATTCAATACTGTTAATCATCTAAAAATGTACAAAAAATGAAGGGGAATTAGTGCAAGAGGAGGTCAATTCCCCCCCTTTGTATTATACTGATCGATCCAATATGCATTCCTAGAGCCTATTTTGAGAGCCTATCAACAACTGTATTATTCTCTCAGTAGACATCATGATAGTAATAATAATAAGATCCGATTCAAATGGCACATGACACATTTATTTTTCCAGGAAAAATCACCGTTTTTATTCGAGAAGATGAGAAATTACATTCCTAATCTGCTGCTGCTCTTTCAAAGCATTAAAAAAAAAACTCTTTATCGGCTTCCTCCAAAAACATACTCCTAATACTTCTTTAGCTTGATGGTTGTGTATTAAAAGAGCATAGAGACAACCCCTTAACTATCTTGTCTTCAGTCCTATACATTTCTATAATGGTACTATGTCTTTATTTCTGATAGAAAACAGAAAGATCAATTTTTAACTGGCATTATGGCCTGGAACTTTAAACAGATTTCAATGATCATATCTATAGAAGTCTCCTTAAATATTAGATTCCGAGACATAATTTCTCCAACAAAGTTGGGGGAAAGACGAAGAAGCGATGAAAAGGAGATGGATAAAAGACACAGGCCATAAAGAGGTTGCAATCACAGCAAAGGGCAGCTTTGATCAGAGTATGTACATTGTAGAACCTTGGCACCTTGGTATATAATAATAGTTTTTATAGACTTTTTATATGACCTTGGCATATAATTATATCTACTAATTTTATTTTATTATTTAAAAAAAACATTTAGTTTTCTTTAAAATTTTAATTTTATGTGTTTAAACAACTTAAATAAAAACATTCATAAATTATTATAATTATGATAAATTTAAAATATATATTCATAAATCACTATATTTTGAATTAAAAAATTTTAAAAAATCAATATATAACAAATATTTGAAATTGTGTTTTATTGTGGATGTGTGCACCCCATTTTATAAAAAATATGGTATAAATTCAACTATTTTTATTAATTTTTTATCCCAATCAAATTCAATTCAAATTGGAATTGGATTGTTGTTACAATTATTAATCTACCTACTTAATTGGAATTTTGGCTATAAAGGTTTGTTTTTTACCCTTTTAAAAAACATTAAAAAAACCAAAAAAAATAATTCAAATTAAAAAAACCCTCTAATCATACTAAAAACTTTTCTTCTTAGCTTTCATCATGTAAATGTTAGAACCATACAACTAACTTGTATTGAACAAAACCTGCAAGACCAAAACAATTCCCCATCTTCCTATACCAAAGTTGAGAAATCTTAACCCTAGCGGTTAGTTCTAACAACAATTACTCACTTCCATTAAACCCTTGATACCAAGCTCCCATTCTTCATTGGTTTTATCATACGTGCCCGCATCGGAATCCGCTCGGTACCTTTGAAGTGACTGGAACCTTGTCGATCCCTCTTTGTTTTTATTCGGCTACCAGGTATGTTTTTCTCTGTTTATTTTGTTTACTCATCCTACATTCGACTTGTCTATGAATAGTTTGAAAAAATTTATCAATAGATTATAGCAATAGCCACGGGCCAAATTCTATTATATGTTCTCTATTTCTAGTAAAACCTTCCTCTGCATCATCGTTACACACCTTTATTTTTCAAGGATTTGGCATCTATGAGCGCGGTTTGTCGAAGTTCCTCTTATGGTAGAGACACCCACTAGCTGTTTTTATTTTTAAAGTTCATATATTCGGTATTCCAACTAGCTGTTAATCGAAATTCTCTCCATTTTAGCCATACCTTGTTGAGATCAAATTTATTGAGATCAGATTTATGTCAATTTTGATTGCTCTCTTCAACTTGTAATAAAAATACCTTCGATTTGAAACTATAGAGAATTTTGCAATTGGTATATAGAAATTAGCAAATTGACAAGTTAAAAAAGAAACGTATCTACAGTAACAATGGTCAATGTTAAATAAAATATGATTCCAATCAGAGCAAACCTAGGTTGTGTATTCAGTAACTACTTAGACTATTCTTATAAAGTTTGAGAAACCTCTTTTCCACAATTAATAAATAATAGAGTTGAGTTGACATAGCAAAATTTGGATGTTAGTTTCACAACAACACTCAACTAGAGGTATTGTGGACAATTCAAGAATGGAAATCCTTCAACAAAGTTAAAGCAATGCTTGCTTGCGACATGTTTTGTTGTGGAGTCTAAGTTCCATATACATTTTAATTTATTTTTGGTTTGGATCATTTTCATGACAGACATTTGTATTAAAGACCCTTACTTCTGAAACAGGAACTTCTGCGACAATGCATCGCTATTTTTAGTAGTTCCTGTCGTGCATGATGAAAATCACCATTGAAGTCTTTTTAGCCACACTGATTCATTTTTAGACGTATCACACTCGAGAATGGAAATGTCTTAGTTGGTGGTTTTAACAATGATTGAATGTGAAAGCCTATACAAACTAACCATCCATCTGTTTCATTCATCACTAATAAAAGGATTTAGTTGGTAGTTTTATTACTTGAAGTTACTGCTGTATCAAACATGAATAACAACATCTTTCTAATACTTTTGATGGGAAAATAGCTACAACATCTTATGCAAAATCTAAATGATCAAGAGAACTTTGAAATCACAAATCAATAAAAATACTTACACCAAACCCACTTCATTGTTATTATAATCAACAAGAATGCAAATAATACAAGTCCTCCACCTTCTTTTAAGCAGTTTGTATTCACAGGCATTGGTAAATGATTAGCGATTGATGGCCACAAGTCAATTCTCGTGGAGACCCACAACTTTAAAACACAATAATACATGGGTCATAAATATTTTAATTAGAGAAAATACCCAACAATAGAAACACTGCATTGTATGCCTTTGGGTAGCTAGATCCTACCCTTCGAGTTTCTTCGTCCAACACTATAATATATGGGACTGGCCCTAATTCTTATACTTGTGAGCACAATTAATACAAGTGTAAGCATAATGTAGAGAATGAATACCTCCTCCATTGAAAAATATGGAAGTGAGTCTAGGGGAGAAGAGACTACAAGAGAGACGAATTTTGGGACAAGAAAGCAGGAACCCTTTGGGAGGGCTCATCCTGGCCATTGTCCTTGAAGGAACTTCACATGGCTGACAAGGTGCATACACCATGCTCAAATTAATAATGTGGGATGCTAGTAAAATAGAACCTCTAGCTGGCATCTTGTCTGTCCTTTCTGAAAACAAAATCGAAGCTTTAATAATCTCATACACTAATGGGATTTGGCATGCATCGATTTGGATAGATCATAGATTTGAATGGGATTGTTGCGTGGGACTTCACCTTATCATGGACTAGTTGTTGGTTGATATGAAATTCACTAATCTGATAATTGTTGAAAGGAAGCATTGTTACACTATGGATTGCCAACGCTCTTAGAACTATAAGGCTTCTTGCTAATGCTTGTAGGCTAGGGAATCCTTATAAAGCTTTATGTATACAACTTGATTCGCTTGAATCTTTCGCGTATACTATCAACACCTTGTAACTGGCTAAGCGACACTTTCTATACCACGCCTTCAACACTGTGCTCCTCATTATGCATCCCCAGACTACTTATTTATTCATCTAACAAGTATTCGTTGCATCCCATGGAGATATATAACAATTGGTAGCCTGTTTTGTCCAAGTGACTCATGGTTTGAAACAAGTGTTTGACAAATGATTTCCTTTAGGTCTGTGGACTACTTAGAAATTCATGTTCGAGCAGTTTTCAATTTAATCCACTAGCAACATACCCAGTTATGGATCTAGTCCTAGCAAACCCAGTCCCCCCCCCACCAATGTATGTAGATTGAAGGGAATTATAGAGAGCATGAAATATGGACTGTATGAAGGAAGGGTATTGATTCAATCATATTGATTCTATGCCTTTTATGGTAAATAAACTTGGTCAATGGTACCTAATATGGATTTATATGGATCAACGATTACCTAAAAGTACAACGAAATTCCTAGATGTAGGCAAAAGATCAAGAAAATTAGCATGAAACGATGAAATGGATCGACTAGTGGTTGGAGTGATGTGTCCACTTGGAATTGGGGACTTGGAGTTGGGTGGAACGATGTGTCTACAACGGATCTGAAAGCCAAGCCAATAACAATAACATGCGTTTTCAAGAAATATGAAGCAACGTTTTTGACAGCCAAGCCATTGATTCAAGGAAAAATGCTGCTGGAACAATGCCTTTAATAATCTTAAAACAAAAATAAATAGATAGTTGATTTATTATTGATTTGAATTGCTATATATTTAGTTTCAATTGTTTTTTATTTGCAACCTGTTCATAATTACCTATGTCTTTTTTTAATTGAGGGCACTTGAGCACTGCTTAAAATTTTGTCGACCAATTATGGAAAAAATAAATTTTGTTTTAGATCTAGTTTTCTCTCAAAATTCCATAAATTGGAATTTATGGATCTAAAGCTTAGTTATCGCGATATATTTACGTCACTAGTGAAATATAGATAAAAGCTTGAATATAAAGAAAATGTGTCAAGAAACAGAAAACATAGAACCTTTTGATTATACAAATTATACCCCAATGTTTTGTTAATTGTATGAGTTTTAGATCCATTGGACTTTCACTCCAAGGATAGAATTGAAGGATGGAAATGTTAATTGTACAATTGAACAAATGAGAGGAAAAACCTAAAAGGACTCTTCATAGATTAAGATAAATAAAAACAAAAACAAATACCTTTAAAGTTAGCATCCGCTTTCCATAAAATCTAAAGGGGCGACTGTATATAAACTAAGCAGATTGCTTTGATAGGTTTAGTTGTTGTAGGAAAATCAATAACTAAAATATAGAGAGAAGCCGTTGTAGAATATAGGGTAGAGGATTACCATAGACAACATAGAAAGGTTCTTTTGTTTCACCGGCTAATTGAAACCAATTTCAATGAGTCCAAGCTATGTTATTTTCAAATGTTTACAGGTAATTACTAGGATATATTATAATCTTGATAACAAGAGTTATATTATAATTTGTTGTTGATTATGTTTCTTCTTTTGATTGATTTCATTACTTGGTTTTATAAACCTGCATGCAAAAAGCTTAACTTTATCATAATATTTCTAAGTAAAAATGAATTATCTCAGGCCAAATAAGAAGAATATTTTGTTGATAGGTTAAAATAACGATGCTTGCATATTGATTTGCTTATCAAAAGAATTATTCGTAAATGTCTAATAAATGCCAATGCAAACTTAGAATAAAATTTTGAAAGTTGTTTTGATTTGTGTACTAGTAAATTGAAACGACAACAAAGTCGTTCATAGAGTCCTTGCTAGCCGATGAAAGGAACTAATAATACGATAATAAATACATAATAATGTGTCCCACATTATAACAATATAATATGTTGTTAGCCTAAACTTTAAATTATGGAGAACAAGTTTTTCTAAATTGTGGAGAACAAACTTATTGATTTTTTTCAAATTCATCCAACTTTATAAATTTAATAATATGATATTAAATACAAATAATGTGTCCCACATTATAACAATATAATATTTTGTTAACCTAAACTTTCAATTGAAAAATTATAATAATTTTAAGCTTTATATATATAAACAAATATTTAAATAAATCACCATAACAACAAGGAAATTGTTCTCTTCATCTATATAAAAAATATCTCGGGTTTTTAAAATAATGAGGTTATAGATTTATGTTAATATTGCTTAAAATGTAGTATTTATATTTATTTTATAATAATAATTAAAACAAGTTATAAATTTAAAATCAAATCTACTTATTAATTCTTTGTATTTTTACAACATTATTTTAAAGAAAATTTGAAAAATTTAAATTTTATATGGATATGTATAAGTTATGGTTTTGTCATTACTTAGGAAATGCCAAAAATATAATGAGTGATATGTAGACCCTGTGACAACTTATTGACTAGCTCTCTGTTCTCTGAGCAGTGACACTGTGGAGGTTATGTCCACTCCGATATACATGAAAAAATCTTCATACAAGGATGATATGGCGAATGATCTCCTAGAAGTATTTAATAATAATGCTTTAGTATTTTCCCATGGGGAGTGGAATAGACGGTGAATAGGTGTACTATTAAGGCACTCCTTGTTTAGGTCACCAGTTCAAAACTTCGTGGGTACTAGCTTACAACAAAAAATACTATGGTATCTAGGGCATGTTTGGAGGTGGAGAAGGGAAGGAAGGGTTAGATAAAGATTAGGTCGTGTGCGAGGAAAAAACTAGTGGGGTTGTGGAAGGGGACCTAACATCAATCACCAAAGATAAATATAAATTAAAACTTCCAGTGCCTAGTGAAGATTATGTGGTGGATGAGCTTCATGTAGGTAGTATTCTTGGTGGTTTTAGGCCCCTTAGAGTAGGGAATCCATCAATGAGTATTTCCTAATGATATTGATTTCTTTGAATATCAGGGGTTTTGGGGGATCCTAAATATTTTTGCTCTGAGAGACATCTTAGTTTTCATTAAACTTGATGTTATGTTCCTTCGAGAAGTTATGGTGGTTTCCATCAAAACTAGGGAGGTCTTTACATCCATTCTGTTAAGATGGAATGTTTGTTCTGTGGATGCGGAGGGTCTGTCGAGGGGTATGGTGTTAGCTTGGAACCTACTGAAGGTGAATTTTGAAGCTTCTTTTTCTGTTGCATATATCATTCTTCATGGTTATGTTTTAGATATCAATCTTAAGTTAATAATGTTGAATTGCTACGGTCCTCACTTGTTCCGAAAGGAATTCTAGTCCTTGTGTTTTGAGGATGAACTGTCCAATGATCTGGGGTTTATCTTAGGAGGGGATCTAAACTTATTGATAAATGAGAAAGAATCATGGGGGTGTACAACTAGGATGGATTGGTTGGACTACCATTTTGCACATTCCTTTGTGAAGGTTGGACTTGTGGATGTAATTCCTTCTCCCCTTATTACCACCGAGAGGAATGGTAGATAGGGGGAGGGTTTATGGCCAAGCATGTTGATCACTTTCTTGTGGTATAGTCTCTTCTTGATAGTGCTTTCAAATATAGGTTATGGGTCGAGCCTTGCAGTTTGTTGGACCATATCCCTATAGTGCTCCATCTGGATTTTGTTTAGGCACTTTACAAGTATCCTTTCAACTTCAACCAATCCATAGCAAGTGAGAATGACTTATTTCTCTGGTTCATGACAATTGGCATGATTTTGAAGAGGGAAGAGGTAGGTCTAAATTGGAACATGTGATTGTGAGTTTAAATGCCCTTAGATTTGTGGTCACCAAGTGGTTCAGCAAGAAGAAAAAGGAGATGCAAGCATAATTTGTTGACATTGAGGAGCATACAAGGGTTGTTTATTATAATAATTCTTCAAGTGTATACTTTGGTTCAAAGAATATATGACTTTGGAATCCATAAAGCATAAACTATTATATATTAAAGAGGAATCATGGAGGTTGAAAAGTAGGGCACTACACAGCAAAACAAAAAATAAAAATATGCAGAGAAGAGGAGGGTGGTAAATTCTCTCTAAGAGATCAAATATTCTAATGGAGAGGTATGTGGAACATAGGAGGAGCTAGAAAAGGAGGCCTAATTGCATTTTCAGACCTTTTTCCAAGCCCCAGATGAAAATCACATTGGCCGGTATTTCAAGGTAATTTGTAATTACCCTTATTACTTTACTCAAGAAGAGAGTAGGAAGGTTAATGGTCATGTTTATTTAGAGGAGGTTAAAAATGTATTATCTGGTTTAGCTAAGGAAAAGAGTTCTAGGCATGATGGCTAGACTGTCAAGCTCTTCTTGTAGTTTTTGGTATCATTGGTCATAATTTGTTGACAATGGTTGAGGAATATAGGACTTTGAGTAGTATTATAGGAGCTTTAAGCTCGACCTTTATAGATTTGATACCCTAAAAGTCAAGTTCCTCCTCCTTCATTGAGTTCAACCCCATCTCCCTTTGCAACCTGTTCTATAATTTAATGGAAAAAATAATTGCCTTAAGGATTAATACATGTTGAGACATCTATCTAGAGAACAATTTGGGTTTCTTCACAATAGATAGACTATGGATGTTGTAGGTGTTGCTCAAGTAGGAATGCAGTCAATCAAGGTAATAAAGTTGGAATCCATTCTTCTAAAATTGGACCTAGTCAAGTCTTATGATCATGTGGATTGGGTTTTCTTGAGATTGATCCTCCTCTAGATAGTATTGGACCTTGAGATGGCAAATTGGATAATGGATCGTGCTACCTCTATAAACTATGTAGTTTTGGTGAGTGGGTCCCCCATTGACTCCTTCCAAATCCATTAAGGATTAAGGAAAGGATGCCCCTTGACTCCTTTTCTCTTTCTATTGGTGGTTGATAATTACTAAGAAGAGGTCTAAAGGATTGATATCTACTATCAAAGTTTCAGTAAATCATTTGTTGTCTCACTCCTTATTTGTGGATGATGTGCTTATAGTTGGGGAAGGACCATTTTAGGGATGGGTAAAATATCACTCTTTTGAATATTTTTTGTAATGCTTCAGTTATGGTAGTCAACTCAAAGAAGGATATGTTGTTGTAGAATGGTTTCATCCTTGAAATTTTCTTTCATATCAGGTAACTTTTTCCTTTTCAAGTGATTAAGTTGGGGGAAGGTCTTAGTTGGTATTTGGGTTAATCCTTTGAAGCCAAATAACTATAGGAAGGAGTATTGGTACTAGTTGCTCCAAAAGTGGGTAAACGGATTGGAAAATGTGTTTAAGATGGTTGTCATTGGGAGCCATACTTTTCCTAGTAAAATCTGTATTGGAATGCATTCTTGTGTACTTGATACCTTTGGATAAATTTCCCACATACATCCTAGAAAAAATAAGGCATAAATGTTTTAATTTTCATTGTACTGGTAGGAAGGTGAAGAACGAGGTTCATTTGGTCAGGTTGGATACACTGGATCCAACCAATATGGGGGGGGGTTGGGGCTTGATGAACATCTTCAATTTCAAGTGGAACTTGAAGCCAAAAATATTTAGCATTGTTTGACTAACACAAGGTTGTGGAGTAACTTCATAAGAGATAAACATCTAAAATAAAAATCATTTAAGGAGTGGGTAATATTGCAGCCAAAAAATCTCACCAATGATCAAATTTATGGATTGGTTTAGATAATTCATGTCTTGTTATTGCAAAATGGTTGGTTTGGAGGATTGAGGATGTGTAGAATATGTAGGTGGGTAAAGACTCTTGGCTGGGGGGTCCTATAGATTTTAGGTTATCTTCAAATCTATTAGAGGTACCTTTGGATGGAGGAATCAGATCATGGCTCAAGCATCACTTTGGGATAAGAATATGGGGTGTGTGTAGAGGTGGGTGAATAGTGAATCTTTAGGATTGTCTAGTCTGAAATTAGAATGGGATATCTATGTTCAAGGTTTGAATCATTATGGAATCTACCTCAATTAGGAGGAAGACACACTTGCTTGGTCTTAGGATAATGGAAATGGCTAGGTGTCAGTGAAACTTGCTTATCAATCTATTTTTTTTCTAATTCCATTGAATATGATTGCTGGTGGTATAAGGTCGTATGGGAGTGGAGTGCTCCCCTCAAAATAGGATTATTCTTATGGTTGGATTTAGCAGATAAAGTGCTTACTTGGGACAATTTCACAAAAAGTGGAGGGATTGGCCCTAATATTTGTGTCCTTTTTTTATCTAAAGGAGAAAGTATTAACCATATATTTGTACACTTCTCCTTAAGAAGGTTTGGGAGGATCTTAAAAATGTTCTGAAGTTTAAGAGCCTTTAAATCGCTGTATCTTTAGTTTTGAGTTAGGAAATATGGATTGAAATTGATTCTCGTGGGCTGGTAATGGAGCTTCTTAGCTA
Organism: Pseudotsuga menziesii; assembly: GCA_001517045.1. Classification (NCBI taxonomy): domain Eukaryota; kingdom Viridiplantae; phylum Streptophyta; class Pinopsida; order Pinales; family Pinaceae; genus Pseudotsuga; species Pseudotsuga menziesii. The sequence continues at coordinate 75,493 of LPNX010346024.1, read as the reverse complement.
CTTTTATTGGGGTATTTAGCCCCACAAAAACAAAGTGATTTTGAGGATCAAAGGCCAGTGTGAGTCTTGTCACCCAAAAGGATATAGGGCTTCTCCTTGAGAGTCAGCTAGGGAAAAAAGGCAGCCTTAAATAGAATGCTAAAACAACCAAAATTTTTGGAAGATACACCTATTGATACTTTTGATGGATCTTGGTAGGGGCTCACAAGTAAGTGTGGTATTGGGGTTTATCTAGAGGTGAATGTGTCTTGCCTTTTCAATATCAAGATGGGTGGGAAATGTGGAACAAATGCTAGGGAAAATTTGTTAGCTCTATGGACTCTTTTTATCTATAAATATCAATGGCATGTTGCAGGTGGTTGGTGATTCGAGGACTATCATTGAATGATTTTTTGGGCAGGCTTCTCTCTCAGTTCTAAGGATTCCCTAGGGCTCGAGGAGGGGCTATTTTACTATGAAGAAGTTTCTAACCTCACTATTATTCATAAGGGTTCTCTTCATGTCTTTTTGTTTTTTTTGTTTTAAAGTTCATGTGGGTTTGGGATGTATACTTTTATTTGTTATGTTCTTAGTAGATTTGGCTATGTTAAGTTTTTGTAAGCTTGGGAATGTGTACTAAAGGATAGTGGTAATGTCATTATGTATTAGCCTTATATATGGACATGTGCTCTTCCTTTTTAGATAGTGACTCATTATGTAACATCTATCTTGATTCTAATAAATAAATATTAGATATGAAGCTTTTTATGTTGAAAAAAAAACTTTATATACTTTTTTTAAATAAGAAAGTAAAACAATACAATATAATTCATTAACACTTGTTTTCGCATTTCATATAAATCTTAACATAAATGTGAATTTGACTCCTTAAATTTTGTGCTTTTAGTTTTTAGAAATGTTAATTTCCAAAACAATGTGAAAAACAAAATTTTATATTTTCATAATGTAACTATCTTAATTTAATTCAAGTTATTAATATAAAAAATAATTTATAAACATATTTATTCATAATCAATCTGTTTTATTGGTTCTCCCTTTACACGAAGCGTATCTATATGATATTCTAGTTATTTTTTGTAATGCTTCAGGGATGGATATCAGTGTGGAGAAATCCTATATTTATTATCATAAACTTCTCGAGGAGGTTTTATAAGAGTTTAATTATTTGTTCCAATATATTTTTGCAAACTATGAAGATCAATTCAGATATCTTGGGTTTGTTTTGAAACCTAACAAGTATAGGGTGGTGGACTGGATGTGGTTAGTAAAAAAGATTGAGAGAAGAATAAACAACTAGGCTTATAGATTTCTCTCTTTGGGAGGGAGACTAACTTTAATTAAGGTTGTTTTCATATAAAACTTACAAACTTGAGACTGAAATGATATTATACATTTTGATCATTCCAATACTTTTTCCAGATTCAAACTTTGATGTTCATAGAAATCCTTTGTAACCAAAATTATGTTATATATCATGCAAGGATCCATGTATGATTGAGTTGTTATTTTCTATTATAAACCAGATACCCTCCTGCATTTGAGCTCTCTCATTTGTGAGTTCATTTCTTTACCTGTATATGTGTTTGACAACCACCTGATCCATCCGTTCAATGAGACTATGTACCTCAATGAGACTAAAACTTAACTTTGAATTTATTTATCTTTCCACGAAACAAATCAAAACTTTTAATTTATCGAAAATATTACATTTTTCAGATAGCCCTGGCTATGCTTGTATTTTCAAAACAATAATCTTTTTAAAAAGCATTAAAAAATGAGTCTTTGTATTGATCTACTTTTAAGAAAATCAATGCTTAGTATTCCCCTTCTTACCAGAAATCATCTATGAATCATTAGCAAATATCAAATTTTTTTCACAAAAAGTGTCTAAAACATCAATTTAGCCATGTTCATATACTATTCATGTAAAACTTAAAAACTTGAGACTCAACTGATATTATACATTTTGATCATTCCAATACTTTTTTTGGATTCAATCTTTGGTGTCCATAGAAATCCTTTGTAACCAAAATTCTGTTATATATCATGCAGGGATCCATGTATGATTGAGTTGTTATTTTCTAGATTTGAACCATGCACACTCTTGCATTTGATCTCTCTCATTTGCGAGTTCATCTGCCTTTACATTCTTTACATGTATATGTGTTTGACATCCACCTGATCCATCTATTCAATAAGACTATGCACCTCATCAAGTAACGGAGCAAGTTGAGTATTGTGGATCTTGTTGATACCATTTATCCATTTGATGATGATTTGGGAGTCCCCAAAAACATGCATATTTTTTACCTGTTTCTCCACTGCCAATCATATTAGAAGTCTAATAGCACTTAATTCCATGAAATTATTAGTATCTTCACCAACTCCATCTTTGAAACTAAACTCGTGACTCTCAGATAAATGCAAAATACCCCCGGCTCCACAAGACCTCTGCTCCCTTTTGGTTGCACCATCAAAATACCCCCATGGTCTAGTCCTATCTATATCTTCTTCTTTCACCAATCTAGTTTTTATGTTTATATTCTCTTGTGGAAAATATCTCATCATCCACAGACTTCGATAAGCACATTGAATTCGTAGAATGAACTTGTCCTCAAAACAAACTAGATTTTTGACATTCCATATGTTCCAAGAAACGATTAAAGAAAGAGATTTGAAATCATTTAAGTCATCCATGTTGCTCCACCCCTTTAAGCAATGGTTCCACAGTATCCCCTAACCATAGATTATGCATTTTAAGTTTACTTTCTATATCTTTCCAAACACTTATGGTATATTAAAGGACAAAACACCACCAAATGACAATTACAAATAACATATGTCAGAACCCTCTCTCCCTTTTCTTTTGAGTACATCACAAGTGAGTGCTTTATGAAAAAGTAGGGACCAGATTAATATTGTTGTCTTCCGAATGGGCATTTAAATTTTGAAACAACCATCCACTACCAAAACGGTTCACCAGTTTTGAAAAAATCCAAGCTAAATTATCATGGTTTCCAAATAGCCTAATATGAGAAGAGTTTAATAAATTTGTATATGCTTTCCACAAGATCCCATCATTTTGATCAACCAGTTCGAGATCGAGATCGTCAGCTTTTTCCCATCCTTAATTCATAATATTTGTAGACCACAAATGAACAATATATTTTAGGAAAAAACACCTTGTTATCAAGGTTGTTCCAAAATATGCTTAAGCAAAAGATGTCTCTATTTGTAACCTACCCAAGGATCAACACCCACCCAAATAGCATACCCATCTCCAACCTTCCAGGATAATCCAATACCTATCAAATCAAAAGCTTGTAAAATGACGTTCCAACATATAGAAATGTTCTTGCGAAGCTTTAGCTTTGAAAAGCACCTGATCCAATCTAGAACCGTGAAGATAAAGACATTTTCAAATTTTAAATAAATAAGTTTACAGGAGCCATTTATTAAATAATTAATTTAATTAAATATGAAAAATTAAACTTAACTTTGAATTTAGAGAATACAGGTAAACAAAACTCTTTCTTAAAAATAAATTTAATTGCACGGAGAGAAGCGAAGTGCTCTCAGCCCAGTATGGGGAAGATGCTCTCAGGTTGTTATGCTAGTCGGCATAAAAAAAAACATTATGTTAATTGACATAAATAAAAAACTTATATTTTGGATTCATCTATTTATATAATATCCACTCAATCCAAAATCAATTCACCAAATAAACTTCAATATATGACAAATGAAAAATATTAAAAAATAGAAAAAATAGAAAAAATGAGAAATATAAATTACATATGGAAAAATGAGAATATAAATTACATATGGACTTAAATAAAATAAAATAAAATAAACTAGCAGATATCCATAAATTAGATCTCTGTGGATGCTTGATGAATCCAGGTTTAAAAGGGATATATGCTAATTTACTAGATTTGTTCTTTAGAAAATGATCATTTGTATCTTTTTTTATGTTCTTTCTCAAGTTCATTTGTCTTTTTATTCTCTCTAATATATATTAAAGGTTAATGATTACCGAAAATGCTACTCTTTTTTAAAGGTATTCAACCTTCTTAAAAGATTATAGCCTTTTTATTTTATTTTATTTTTAATTACTTTTAATATAAATTTAAATTAACTAACTTTTTTAATAATTCATCATAATAATAATAAATCATTTTTTATAATAAAATTTAGATATATTTTGGTGTGGCTTTAGTGTACAATATTGATATATTTGATTATGGCTCATTGATTAGAATCAAGGAGTGTCATCCAAATAACATTGATGTGATCAATGTGTGTTTAACCTAACACTACACCAACAATCTCCTAAAACAAAAAAAATAGAGAGAGAATAGTATGTCACCTAATTTATCAAATAATAAAAAACCCAATGAAAAGTAATTAAAAGATCCATATTAAACCCAGATTTACCAAACACTAAAGGTATCAAAATGTTTGAGGTGTAATTTTTTATGAAAACTTAAAAAATTAGATCCCTCTTGATGTTTTCTAGATCCAATGGTTAAATATAAAAACTTAAACTTAACTTTGAATTTAGAGAATACAAGTAAACAAAACTCTCTTTTAAAAATTAATTTAATTAAATATTTAAAACAAAAGAGACATTCAAAAGTGATGATAAGATAAATGGTTATTCGTGACCCATGTTCTATCTTCATTTCAATAGCGTTGTTTTAATTTAAATTTATATAAACAAGTTCTAGTTAGAAAGCGGTAATGTTGTTATCTTTGTTATCTTTTATGTGAATATTGATAAAATTAAAGATAATAAAGTAAAATTCTAATTTTGTTGATGAGATTTAGGAGGTTTGTTTATATAAATATTTAGGTTAATTTTGTTGACAAAAGTTAAGATTGAGAAAAAAGTTTATTTATATAAAAATTTAAATTATAAAAACATTTTGTGTATATTAAAAAATTTGTTTAGATTAATAAATATTTAATAAACAATTTTGAAATAAAAAAATTTAACTTAATTATTAAGAAAATTTATCTGATAAAAATTATAAAAATATGTATATTTATTAAAATATTTAAATTTAATTTAATTTGATTTCATTGACAAAAATTTCCATTGCATGATCATCATCTTAAAGGCGATCACGATTGCGCGCCAGAGATAAGACAGCCGGAATAATGGCAGGACGATAGCACGCAGCCACAACGAATGAGAAACTATATAAATCGGTTTTTTTTTTTTTAATTACGTCGTAAGGCGTTTAACAAGTGGGAGTCGACTCCCCTCAATTAATGCTTTTTTTTTCCCAGCCGGAGGATCCTTTCGTCCGACGATTGGGTTAATCTCTTTCGTCGAATTTTATCTGTTGCCTGCTAATCTAGCAATCTGACACCTGCTCCTCCTTAAATGCCTGCTGCCTCCTTAAATGCATGTTGCCTGCTGATTTGGCGATCTGATCTACGCTATCCAAGAGCTCAACTTCATCGTCCTCATCCCTGAATAGATCAGTAAATATGCAAGGGAGAAAATCCTACATAAATATATCATGTAGCAAATGCCAATCGAACAAATGAAATGGAAGGGGCAGTGAGAGATGGAGCTCACCCATGCACTGTGAAACCGCTGAGATCTGCAACAAAAGAAAATGTGTTTCTCCAACTCTGAATAGTTTCAAGGCTATAGCGTGGCATCTCTTCACCAGTTTGAGAGTCCTTTGTTGTTTTCTGTTCAAGATCCCGCAGGGCTTCAAAGTACACTCCTTTTTTGTTCGTCCAGCGGACCACGGAAGGGTCAATCTTGTAGAAAATTGGAAAAATGGTAACCCTAGTGTTTTTCAACGAATCTTTCATGAGGAGAAGTTCATTCAAGCACTAATTATATTGCGCATACCTTAGATAAAATATTGCTATGTGCACAAAAGCGTCACTTATAGCTTGTTCTATTTGGGAGGAGATCTTGTCTCCCTTCTTCATTTCATCCCTGTCCAAAAAAACTCTCAATCCTTGATTAGAAAGTCGTCTGTACAGATGGCTGGCAATTGTGTTTTTTGTATCAGCACAGTGATGATTATAAAAACATCATAACTACAATTTATCATATCTATTTTTAGGACCGAATCCATAAATTTAATCTTTATGAACATTATAGTTCCCTAGAAGAATCCATAAAATACCTGTCAACACAATAATATCCCTCAAATGCAACACCTTAATAGAAAAAATATTAAGATGAACAGGTGCCTTCGTCCACATTTTCTCCCTCAAATTTCGATGGAACATTGGTAGAAGATAATGGAGTTACCTATCACTGGGAAGCTCCTGGATCAGTCTCTACACAACCACAAAATGTATGAACTGATGGCCTCCTACTGCAGAAAAGGAGGGCTTCTAGAAAGCTACCACGTTTTTATTAATAATATCTTACAAAGTACCCAGAGACATAAATAAAATCACTTACCTACTGTCCTATCTCCCTCAGATTTCGATGGCACAATAGTAGAAGATAACAGAGTTTCCTGGTATTGGCAAGCTCTCGGGCCACTCTCTGCACAATAACAATCTGCATGAGCTGACGGCCTCATACTACATAAGAAGAGGGCTTCTGTCACATGACTTCTGAATAAAATACCAGGAGACATAAATAAAAGCATCCTACCTATTATGATATTTTCCTCCGATTTTGTTGGAACATTGATAGAAGATAATGGAGTTTCCTGGCACTGGGAAGCTCGTGGATCACTCTCTGCACAATCACAATATGCATGAGCTGATGGCCTTCTACTATAGAAGAAGAGGAGGGCTTCTATGAAATGATCACATTATTGTTAGTAATATGCTACAAAGTGCCTAGAGACATAAATACCTATTGTGCTAGAAGCGAAAGCAGCAATCAGGTTTGCCATTAATAAACAAAGATACAGGAGAATGTATGGCCTGATAAACAAAGAATAAGATGATACCTGTAAAATTTGATATGTGGAAACTGCAAGATACCTGTAAAATTTGATATGTGGAAACTGCAAGCTAGCTAAAAATGGCCATGAGCTAAAAATTGTGACTAAATCTAATTTATGCAGAGCTATTTAAACAAAATCAAAGAATGAAAGAAAGATTTGAAAAAAAAGGACCCTCTGAAAAGATGAAGAAACGGAAAAGATTGTAGACGTTTTTTTGTGTGTCACGTTCACTGGGAAGTGCATACAAATACTGGTTAAGAGGGTTCCCAGACTCGCATTCCCAATCCATAGTTATATCAAGCTGAAAGTCCGGTGAAGAAATAAAGCTTCCCATAACATCGGTTGGTAGTTTCAGGCTGTAATTCTTCAGTATATGCTCCAAGCTACTAATAAAAATGTTAAATTCCTTCGCAGAAAATGTAACGCGACCTTTTGACTACTGAATGTCCATATTATTGGCAATAATTTGCAACTTATCAACACTTTCATAAGGATCTGTTGTTTCTCTTCAGAAAAAGGAAAACAAAGCTCCTCCTGCTTCCCCCAAGTCCTCTAAAATCTGCAGCATTAGACAGTTGCAGATAACATCATATATGGAGCTCCGCAGCAAAAGGCTTGCTTGATAGTTTGTAATGTTGTTTAGTTCGCAAAGTGATTCCACTAATGACTTGCTCGTGCAGAGAGAAGGGCAAAAGGGTGGGCTATGTATCAGTCACTCTAGAGGGATGCTCAGGTTGGGGAGTGAGGAGGGGGCATTGAGCAACCACCACTCCAAACTATCGATGAAAGAAATGGGTGGAAAAATTGAATGCCAAAGGTAGGTTGTCTCCCACAGGTGCTCGTGGATGGATGGCAGGTGCTCGTGTGGATGCCACGTGAACTGCATGCATGCTGTGAGGCATTCATGCAAGAGGAGAGCTCATGGATGGATGCGAGGTGCTCGTGTGATGCCACGTCAATTGCATGCATGCTTTAGAGCTCTTTAGCTGCCTCTGCACTCATTCTTCTTCCGGTTGGAAAACTATACCTCTTCTTTCATCTTGCGATTGGATGAACCAGCAAGTGGCCCATTTTTGTTTTTCATGCATTGACCTCGGTCTCATAAACACATATCTACTACTTGCTGCCTTTGAAAGTCCCAAAACATCCTATTCAATGGAAAGATCCTTAACCGTGTTAAATCCAATGGCAAGATCCCTAACCTCGGCTGCTGCCCTGGTCTGTCATATGTTGGGATCGCCTGCCCGAAAGGCCTAGATCCGAGTCTCCTATTATGTTTATGTTTTAGACAGATAAACCCCCTTTACTTTACAAAGTCTATGCCTTGTTTATGTCTAATATTTGTTGCATCTGGCCGGTAGGTGGTTGGGTCAAACTACGTACACTGGGGAGGATCATGGGGTTGGGTTTTTTGGAGATAAGAGAAAAATAAATTTTAGCCATTAGTTCATCTTATTTATTTATTACTTACAGGTTGGCGGCTTTGCTTAAGCGGTTCGTTGTCAGGGAAAAGAAGGATAAATCCATTAATCAAGTGGGTTACGTCTTCAGGTTAGGTCATCGCCCAAGGTTGGTTAAATAAAAACATGTAAGGGAAACAAACAAAAAAGAAAGAGCTATGGATTTTTTATTTCTGCCATAAGGTCCAGCGTAGTCTGTATGGGAGGAGATCTCCCAATTAACCCTTTGGTTGTTTGTGGGTTGTCATCAAGTTTGTTGGTCAAAGCGTTATAAGGTGTTTTACGATCAAGAGTAAGTACAATAAGTTGTTCTATTATATAGGTTTTCCAAAGCTATATTATAAAAGGTTCATACCTTTAGTTCAACTTATTGAAAGGAATGACCTTTAAGCTTACTTCTGTGGCCACTAGGAAGTAAGGTTTCAATGGGGAATCCCGTTTTGTCCACCCATATATGCATGATGCTTTAGCTCTAGGTACACTAAGCGCCCAACACTCGAGCCATGGACAAGCAAACTACACAATAAACACAATAGGGTTATTCAGGGTTTGGCTTACAAACTAAATGGATGGGGACAAATTTAGCTATAACATCCCTATCTTTTTACTTCTTGCATACAACGTTTTTTAGTTCTTCGTTAGTCTATCTTATTGATTACTTACCCTTCTTTGATTATTTCTACTGGTGCCACATACACTCGGTCTTATATATTAGAATATACAACACTACATTGACATTGCTTTCAGCTAGATACAGCTTCTTCTTTACGGGATACTACCCCACAGTTCTATTCGCTTTAGGCGTTTTGGTTTACACTTGTCTTAGGATTTTTAACTGCCGAGGAGGAGTTACTTGAAGCTTCCTTCTTTTCACTCGACGCATTGAACAATGATGTGATTGATGTTGTGCGTTGAATAATAACGCGTCATCGACCATGCACTGTGTGTCTGTTTTGATGGTGCGGTGAAACGGGTGGACCGTCTGATGTAACATAATATTCCAAATTAGTGACTAATCCTTTACCGCTTTATTAGTGATGTGATATTTATCACTAGGGTTTGGATCGCGAAGGTCACGATCTCGAACTGCCAGCTCTGCTCCTGCCTTTGTTTTCACCTTTGCTACTAGCTTTTGAACTGGAGGATCATGGGTATACGTGGGGTGTCCCAAAAGTTCGAACAGGCTGGGATGTGCAGAAACCCTCCACATGCTGGCTGGAATGTACCAAAAGTCAAAAAACTAGGCGATGTGCAAAAAGTAATAACATGCTGAATAAACTATAACAAATAGGCCGGTCGAAAAGTAAGGGATATATAGCAGCATTCGTATAAGGAAGAGCCATGAAAAGACTGAATTCCAAATAGGGGCTATGGGTCGCTTTGGTCGAGCACTCCTGGTGTATACGGGCCAAGGAAAAAGAGTACAGTTTCAAAGAGTAAGTAGCTATTATGCATTCCCTTCATTACATAAGTCATATTGCTCACCAAAGATAGATTAAAACCCATGTTAATTAAGACTCGTCTCAAGTATAATCAACACACTTTGTCAAAAAAAATTGTTAAATAGCACCATTGCAGGCATATTTTTTATTTTCATAGAGTTAAGTCTTTCTTGTGCTAACCCTATTGCTGCATGGATTTGTAAACCCTCCAAAAATCCAAACTGCTTAGAAGATATACATTTAGATAGAAGAATCCTCTTTAATCTCACAGCTAGAGTTTTTGATATGATCTTGTCAACACAGTGACAGAGTGCTATGGGTCTGAAAGCATTAAATGGATTAGGATGGTCTTCTTTAGGTATTAGAGCAATGAAGCCAAAGTTCTAAAAGATCTTCGAGAGTCAATCCAATGCAGGGGCCTAACAACCAACGGCATCTCCTTTCTACCCCCGGCAAGGGGGGGGCATATAGCTAGCAAACCTATCCCACCCAATTGAAAGCTCGACCAAGAAGCTTCATTCCCGGTATGCCGTGGAGCTCCCTCCAATAGATGGACCCAGGAGATAGATTCATTCCAGCGGAGATCCGGTCATTCTGATTCCTTCAGAAGGAGGCTCATCACTATAGGGACATTAATAGAACATCGATTGAAAACTGGACACATAGACCTTTCTAAGATGAAATAGACCTTTCAATCCATTGGTTCACATCTCCTCGTGTCAGGCTCTCATCCCTCACAACCCCTTCTGCTCCAAACCTGCCTCAGATAATGGCATTGCTTAGCTCAGTTCCTAGTGGAAGAGAGATTTGATTCGATGAAATCCAATTGATTAAGATGAACTCCTATTTATAGAGGGAAGACCTGGGTGGGCAGAAGGGTCCATCTATCTATCCATCTCGATTAATAGAAATAGGTAAATGATAGAATCCCATTAGTGTCTCTCAAAAGCGAATAGATATAGATAAAGTCATCGATCAAGGACCCGTGAGCTTGACCCATCGACTAGGGACATTGGTTGACACGGTTATGACCCCAGCTTATTAGCCATGTTCGAGGAGGAGCCTATTAGTGGTGACAATAAGGCACCCCCACACATCAGTCGACGCGTTGAACGATGATTTGATGTTAGCATGGAATATTAACGCGTTATCGAGCATGCATCGCGTGTTTGTTTTGATGGTGCGGCCAAATGGCATTTAATTTATGCTGATGTAGCATAATATAATCCAGACATTCAACACTCGGAAATGAGGGCCGACCATTCACTATGTTTAATTCTCTAACTTTATTTTCGAATTTAATATTATTTATTCATACTATATTGATTTTTAAATGTGTACAACACTTTACCGATATCTAGAAGTAAAATTAGCAATTCATGGTGCAAAAGGAACGTTCAGAGAAAAACAAGTATAAAAAAAACATTTAATTTTGTCAAAATTAATGGTCAAGGATTTAAAGCTTTCAACAAGTATTTTTTAATTAATGAATCATTTTAACCAATTTTATTAGGTAGTGTCTCATTAAATAAATTTTTCATACAAATATATATTTTATATTTATCTTATATTCAAAACATTTATTAAATAATATATAATTTATATTTATCTTATTTTCAAAACATTTATTACATAATACATAATCTATATTTATCTTATTTTCAAAACATTTATTACACTATTACTATTTATAAAATATTTAATAAAATAAACAATTTAATATAAAATATATGGAATTAAAGAGGTTAAATTAAAGAAGATGGAATTGTACTTCTTATGAGAAACAAACAATTCTAGGAGTTTGACAAATTAAGAAAAGAAGTTGAGAAGAAGATTAAGTTCTAGGAGTTTGGAAAATGGTAGAGGCCTCTATTGACACATGAAGGAGTTAGAAAAGAAGATAAATGGAAGTATGATAAGGCAAATACAACCATAAAAAGGCTAGAAGTAAGCTTTAAGAAGTTTAACTTTAAGACAAAGAATTCAAAAAAATAAAGGAGGAAATGAGAAACAATAGAAGGCTCGAGAATTGGAGTAGCTATCGTCCGCACTTCATGAATCAGAGCGGCTTTGGTGATAACCCTAGAAAAGTTGTTTTTGTTGCAAAGGGCCCACGAATGTCTACGTGCTCAGTTGAGAATGAGATCGACAATTTGGCGTAGGATTTTATTCGAAGGTTTTGTAGCCAAATGGTTTTGCAGAAACAAAATTCTTTTCAACGATATCGAGAGATGTTAGACAGAAGCGTGTGAGAGTTAATAGTCCTGCATGGATATGATTTGTTCAAAGCTGCAGATCACAAGGCTGGCGATGATTTCGTTACCGTATGGATTTCAAGGGAACTTGAAGAGAAGCATTCAGTATCATACTATGAATTGCTCTGTTATGTTTGTTTTTAATGGGCAGAGCCATTTACACTTTATTGTTTATATATTTATGGACTCTCTTGGTTCTGGTCTTTTTGAGACAAATAAATAAACTCTTGGTGACATTGCCACATTAATGTTTAATGCAATGTTGATTGTTTCACTAGTGTTTGATACGAGAACAGTACCAAATTACTAATCTCTAGCAAACCGGCCCATAGGACATAACAGGTTAAGTCCCGTTAGATAATGGCTGCAGAGCCTTCAATGTATTTGTTCTTTGATCTGGTATAAAGGCAAGGAAAGATCCATAGATGCAGCCTGATGGCTTCTGAACCAGCTGTGGGTCAGCTTACTACACTTGATGGTGATCATCTTCATGAGCCCATCAATTACATGCATATAAAACGCTTCCAATTTAGATATCGTTGGTACTCCATTTTGCGCGGTGGATTTTATCTTTTGGTACTCGCTATCTTCGAGTGGTAGCTTTTTGCCTTTGACCATAAGAGAGGCCATTCTATTTTATCACCCACAACTTGGAGCTTTTGCCTTTTACCATTTAAAAAAAAACACCAAGTGGTAGCAATTTACGCAAGGGTTAGCTAAAATGAAAAAAGATAAATTTGTCAAGTATATTTATGTATTTGATTTTTTAATCAATGTTTTGCTTCACTATTAATTAGTGATAGTAAGCATTAACTAATAACTTGGATGTAATATCAATAAATATCTTAATTCTCAATAGTCATCGAGCAAGAAGCTCTATCTTCACACTCTTTTTTTTAATTAAGTTAATACTTTTGTTTAACTTTTGAAAAAATCAATTTTTTTTATTTGCTACAATAACATTTTAATATAAATAATAAATATTTACTTTTTTAATAAAAAATATATATTTTTAGATTTTTTAATATAGGATCAATATTATAATATTTACTAATTAAAATCAGTAATATGTATCTAAGATATATAACCTTTATTATGTATTAGTAAGGCTTATAAATATTTTTCATGTTTACTTTTGAAATGCGGATAATGTAATGACCAATTATGTGAAGAATATAATATCTTTAAAATATTGTATCTACACTTCAAATTGTGTGTATATGTCTACATCTCCTTGCTTAGCTTGCAATACGGCGTTTTTTATTGCACCCCTAGGTACAATTGCTAGTTTAAATTAAATTAATCACAGTTACTAAGTTCAACTATAATCTGATTCAATATGATTATGTGTAGAGTGTAGGACATAATAAAAATAAAAATATGTGTAGAGTGTAGGACATAATTACAATATGTGTAAGAGTGTAGGACATAATAAAAATAAAATAAGAATAAACCGAATTGTGAACTGCCGCAACCGTCCCTTCTGCTTTAGCTTTCCACTACTCCCACGTTCGACACTGTAATTTGGGACATCTGGATACATCAAGCTTCTTCAACCACCTACAATCTTCAACACCTTCCACCTCTTCTAACTCCCAGCACCCGTTAACATTTAACTCTCGAAGCTTTGTCGCGTGCTCCAACCCCCTTATGTTCTTCAGCTTCAGGCATCTCTGTGCCGACAAGTGCCTCAAAGATACCAATGATTCCATGTTTGGCAGCTCTTCTAACTCGGTGCACCAGTCAACATCTAAATTTTGAAGCTTTGTGGCGTGCTCCAATCCCGGTATGCTCTTCAGCTTCACGCATCGCCATGCCCACAACACTTCCAAAGATACCAATGATTCCATGTTTGGCAGCTCTTCTAACTCGGTGCACCCGTGAACATCTAAGTCTTGAAGCTTTGTGGCGTGCTCCAATCCCGGTATGCTCTTCAGCTTCACGCATCTCTGTGCCGACAAGTGCCTCAAAGATACCAATGATTCCATATTTGGCAGCTCTTTTAACTGGGTGCACCCGTCAAAATCTAAGTTTTGAAGCTTTGTGGCGTGCTCCAATTCCGGTATGCTCTTCAGCTTCACGCATCTCTGTGCCGACAAGTAACTCAAAGATACCAATGATTCCATATTTGGCAGCTCTTCTAACTCGGTGCACCCGTCAACATATAAGTTTTCAAGCTTTGTGGCGTGCTCCAATCCCGGTATCCTCTTCAGCCTCACGCATCCCCCTGCCCACAACACTTCCAAAGATACCAATGATTCCATGTTTGGCAGCTCTTCTAACTCGGTGCACCCGTCAACATATAAGTTTTTAAGCTTTGTGGCGTGCTCCAATCCCGGTACGCTCTTCAGCTTCACGCATCTCTGTGCGGACAAGTGCCTCAAAGATACCAATGATTCCATATTTGGCAGCTCTTCTAACTGGGTGCACCCGTGAACATCTAAGTTTTGAAGCTTTGTGGCGTGCTCCAATCCCGGTATGCTCTTCAGCTTCACGCATCCCCCTGCCCACAACACTTCCAAAGATACCAATGATTCCATGTTTGGCAGCTCTTCTAACTTGGTGCACCCGTGAACATTTAATTTTTCAAGCTTTGTGGCGCGCTCCAATCCCGGTATGCTCTTCAGCTTCACGCATCTCTGTGCCGACAAGTGCCTCAAAGATACCAATGATTCCATATTTGGCAGCTCTTCTAACTGGGTGCACCCGTGAACATCTAAGTTTCGAAGCTTTGTGGCGTGCTCCAATCCCGGTATGCTCTTCAGCTTCACGCATCCATGTGCGCTCAACTCCTCCAAACATGGTGGCAACTGCAAAGTTCAGTGTTTTAACTGTAAGAAAGATATTTATATAATTCGCTGGAGACATTCTAACCACTTAACACATATTTACACAAACGAATTTCAATTTACCTGTGATTCTGGTTTCCACAGTGTTTGTAATGTGGTCCCAGACACTCGCAGAACCCTTAACTTTTTCATTGGAATCCAGGAAGGCAGGGAGGAGTATGGACACTGTTTCCACCAGAGCGATAGGAGATCTGGGGACTTCACGCTCTTGAGAATGCGTTCCAAGAGAATACCTTCGGTATCTACAAGTTGCAACCTCCTCAGTTGTATACGGTCAAATTCCTCATCATCAAATTCCTCCTCGTTATCAAGAACCATTCTAATTCCGCGCACGGTAATTACCTGTCCATCATCCAAAAATGTTTATTTTTACAAAATAATGAACCACAAAATTGACTATTTACTGAATGATTGACTACTTACAGACGATTGCTGCAATAAATCATCTACACGCCAAAACCGAAGCGGCTGGGAGACACGGGCTTCAGCTCTTCCCAAGTCTCTTAGATGGTCATGCATAAGTATTTTACTCCATGATTGGTTCCATCCCACCTCTTCGACCACTTCGACCAGACACTTGTTTTGTAGAGTTTGAAACCCCAGCTCGCCTCCCCAACCTGAGCCATTCCATATTGTGATGGCCGTATCCCTATTTTCTCCTAAGAAAAAACATGCAATATCTATAAACATCTGTTTTTCGTCGCTCTCGAGGGCTTCGTAACTAATTCGAAGCCTTTCTTGTATCTCACTGGGAAGTCTTTTGAGAAGTTTGTCCAATTGCTGATGCCAAAAAGACATGTCAATGTTTCCACAGAGAAGTGCCCCGAACACTTTTAAAGACAGAGGCAATCCATTACAAGCGTTCACAAACTTCTCACTCAAATCTTCAAATTCTGGGGGTGGATAGGACCGCCCGAAGGCATGGCAGCAGAAGAGCTCCCTGGAGTGTTGTTCATTAAGCCCGTTTAACCTATAAATGGATGATTCTTCTACTCCCGATCTTGTGAGAACATCCCTATCTCGAGATGTAATCAATATTAAGCTATTTGAGTGGATGGAATTTTGATTTGGCACAAGTGCATCAACCTGATCCACCTTATCTACATCATCTAAAATTAATAAAATCTTCTGAGAGGGGAGATGCTTTTTAAGCATTGCTATAGCTTCATACTTACTGGATAATTGCAAATCTGTTCCATTCAAGTGCTTAAGAAGACTGCACTGCAATGAAAGTAAAGAGCCTTTATTTACTTTTTCTCTTACATCATCTAAAAAACAACATCTACTGTATTGTGAACTCTTTCTATTGAAGAGTTCGTTGGCCAGTGTTGTCTTTCCAGCGCCACCCAGCCCAACAATCCCCAGGATATGAGGTTTTCCTACACTTTGCAGATGTGGCAATAAGACTTTATTTTCAAACTCTGCTATCTTTTCATCTAAACCTGTTGGATATTTGGCCACATCCAATGGTTTCTTCACATATGTCAAGACACTTTCAATTGCATTGTTTAGCAATATCCCCTCGTCGCTGGTTATTCAAATACAAATACATATAACTAGTTAGAAACAGAAGCCTATGTATATCTATTGAACACAAGGTAATACAAATAAGGGGAGTTTGACTACTTACCCGTTACACTCACTTAGCTCGAAGCCGCTTATTTGAGAAACCTTCTTAAGAGTGTTTCTCCACTGCTCAACAGTCGCTGGATTGTATCGCAACGTGTTCTGATGAGCTCGAGGAGCATTTCTCAGACGTTGAATAGAAAGAGCGTTTCTCCAATATTGAATAGAAAGAGCGTTTCTCCATGCAACAGAAAGAACGTTTCTCCAATATTGAATAGAAAGAGCGTTTCTCCAATTTGTAATACCTGTGGAGCCTAGTGCCGAATTCTCTCCCTGAGTTTGAGGATCATCCGTCGTCTTTTGTTCAAGTTTACGCAGAGCTTGAGCATACACTCCGTCCTTGCCCCCCTGTGTCCATCTAAGCTCAGCAGGTTTCACGTGGTAAAACACTGGAATTATGGGAGCCTTTGACTCAGTACACATCCATAGGAGCTCATTTAGGCACCACTCCGACTCAGCGTATCTCTGAGATAAAATAGCTACGTTGACAGAGGCTGCTCGAATAGCCCCTCTTATTTGAGGAGCGAAATCGTCTCCTCTTTGCAGTTCCGGCTGATCCAGAAAGACCTTGAGTCCGTAACGATGAAGGCGGTGGTAGAAATGGCTCGCGAAGGTTTTCTTGGTATCGCCACCATGATGGCTAATAAACACATCAAAGGAGGAGTTGTTGCTGTTAAGATCAGAGGAGGTGGAGGCAGCGGTAAAGGAGGATGCAGCCATTGGCAATTGGAGATGTGAAAGATTGGGGATGAGTTAAGACTCAGACTGCAGGGAAGGAGATGAGTGATCCGATGCTTTTCAGAGATATAAATAGACACATAAATTGTGATGAGTTAGAATCGGACTCAGACTGCAATGGAAAACACGCAGATAGCAATACATGCCAAACCTTTTCTGATCTCTGAACGCACATTTTCGTGGTGGCCGACCATGAAGCGCGCCAAGCCTATCCGGAGTCAAAGGAAAACGTAGCGAGTCCAAAGAGCTTTCGGCGCACAGCTATGGAACGCAGGGGATCAATAACCACGTGGACATGCGTCCAGCTAAAGGAAAATTGATGTGGCCGACCAAGCCCATCGGCCGTCGTCAAAAGAGATGACACCCCTAGTTTTGTTGATGTATCAACACGCGTTTTCGTAATGAAATATATGCACGGATGGAAATTGACGGGTAAATGCCCGTCATGGGTCAATTTACCCGTCAAATACGGCTAAGATTTTTTTGAGAACGTCAAAATCTGGCTTAGAATACAGAAAACGTTTCAGATTTTGTTTGTCACCGGCAATTTCGACAGGTGTCGGTCATTTGAAATTCCAACCCTGAATATATGTGGAATGTGGTCAAATCATAAATTCCATATATTGTAACTTTGGAAAACTTTAGAATGGAATAGAAATGCAATGAGAGAAATCATAAATTCTATAATTTAATGTTTAAATCAAGTAATATAAAGATGATGAGATGATTTATTTTAAATTTTAAAAAATTTAAATCTTAAATATATGTTGAGATTGTATAATTATGATAAAATAATGATAATTAGAGCAATCTATTTTTATAATAAAAAATAGATTTTAAATAATAAAATTTATGATATGGTCAAACATTAAATTAGATAACAATTCCACCAATAATAATGGTAAATTAGATTAACAATTCCACCAATAATAATGGTAAAAACCTTTAGATAACTCCATTTTAAATTACAATCCCACGAGAGTAATGTTATAGAATTTCAATATAAAGGTGTATTAGAGTGCAAAGGAAATATACATTAGGATGTGAAGGACCAACCCTTGATCAAATAACAATTAAAAAGTTGATTTTAATATTCATTTTAATACCAAGACTCGAACCGTTTGTCAAACATTAATATTGGAAAATTACAATGAAATACACATTATGTTGAAGTAATTTTAGTATGTGTAATGCTTTTTGCACAAAATGTTAAAGAGACTTGAAGGCACTTTGAACGCCACAAGGAAAGGAAAGTGTCTTACAATACTTTTTTTTACAATGGAAAATTGGTAATTTCAAGATCACATAATGTCTCCACAATCTCATTAATCAAGTGTAATAGAAACCTATCAAAAACAACATTATTTTAATTATTATTATTTTTAAATACAATACATATTTTACTTATATCTTTACATTATTTTTATTATTATTACTTTTAAATACAATACATATTTTACTTGTATCTTTTTTGTTTAAATAGCATGTGGTCAGTATTAACTAAAATATCTTTTTTTTAACATTTATTTATTTTTTTAAAAGAATTTTTATATCAATATATTAAACATTCAATTCAAAATATAATTTTAAAAACCTCTAAAAACATTAACTATGCTTGAAGCACTAAATGTCTGGACTATAGTCAAAGAAGATGAAGCCAAGCCCACAGGTGCTACTTTTGCAGACTGGGAGAAATGAGAAACGAAGGCAAAAGTATTGTTGCGGCTGTCTGTCAAAGACAACATAATGCTGCACATCAGAGATTATAAAACTTCCAAGGAGACATGGGACATCTTGAAAGGTTTGTATGAAACTACAAACTCCAATAGAATTTTGTTTCTAAAGACTAAGTTACTGTCCATAAAAATGGCTGCAAATGAGAATATCACCACCTATGTTTCTTGTATTAAGGATTTATGTGATCAGTTAAGTGCAATTGGTGATACTGTTTCAAAGACTGGCATGGTAACTATTACATTAAAACGTTTAATTAGAGATTATCATGTCTTTATTTCAAGTCTAGGAGGTAGAGAAATGCCACCTACATTTAATGAGTTAACAGGGATTGTTCTACAAGAAGAAGAGAGGATGAAAGTGTTTGAGATGGACCCTCAATCTTCAGAAGTGGCATTAATGGAAAAAGGGAAACATCCATACAAGGGCAAGACATGGGACAGAAACAGAACAGGCAAGTTTCAGCCAAGAAACAGAGGTGTGACTCACTTAAAATCTGATTCTCATGATAAGAAAAATGATGGTTGTTTTTATTGTGGGAAACCTGGTCATCATGATAAAGACTGTTATAAAAGGAAAGCTGATGAATCCAAACATAAGTTTAGAAAAAATAATGGAAATTATGTGACAACTGAAACATCCACCAATGAAAGTTTTTCAGAATTTAAAGTTGTTTATTTCAGAAGCTGCATTGTCTGTGGAAACTGATGATGAAAATGCATGGTTCATAGATTCATGTGCCTCAACCCATATGTCTTGTGTGAAAGAGTGGTTTGATGAATATCATGAGAGTAACGATGAAACACACATGTATTTAGGAGATAATAGATCTCATAAGATTCAGGGATATGGAAAAATATGTGTGAAATTACCTAATGGCCAAAATAGACAGATTCATGATGTGTTGTATGTTCCAGGCATCAAAAAGAATTTGATTTCTGTTTCCGCAATAACTGATAAAAATCTGAAAGTAGAATTTATGCAGTATCATTGTCTTGTGAAGGATATTTAGAATCATTACAAAATCATAGCCACGAGGACAAGAATTGGAACACTTTATAAGCTTGATGTCACAAAGTCCAATCATCATGCATTGACATCTACTACAATGACAACTGAAGAGCTATGGCATCGTAGGTATGGACATCTTAATCAAAATGACTTAGTGCTACTTCAAAAGAAATTAATGGTTGAAGGGCTTCCTGTTTTGAAACATCAGGATATAGAATGTGAAGCTTGTGCACTAGGTAAGCAGCATAGGGAAGAATTTCCAATGCATAAAGAGAAGACACAGAGATAGATAATTGAATTAATACATACTGATGTCTATGGTCGCATGCAAACCTTATCACTTGGTGGTACAAGGTATTTTCTTATATTTGTTGATGATAAATCAAGGTTTACTTGGATTTATTTTATAAGGAAAAAGAGTGATGTATTTGAATATTTTAAAAAATTCAAAAATATGGTGGAAAAGCAAATAGGTAAATGCCTCAAGATACTCAGATTTGATCAAGGTGGAGAATAGACCTCAGGAGCGTTTGAAAGCTACCGCAAGAGCAATGGGATCATTCAGCAATTCACAGTGCCTTCTACACCACAGCAAAACAGTGTAGCGAAAAGGAAGAGTAGGACATTAGTGGAATGTGCTCGCAACATGTTAAAAGGTAAAAATATCTCTAATGGCTTTTGGGCAGAAGCCATTAGCACTGCTGTTTACTTAAAGAATAGAAGTCCAACTAAGATTCTAGATTCAAAAATGTCTTTTGAAGTTCTTTATGGTTATAAACCTGAAGTTGGTCATTTAAAAATATTTGGTTCAAAGGCATTTGCTCATATTCCCAAAGATGAGAGAAGAAAACTGGATGCAAAATCTATAAAGTGTACTTTTCTTGGTTATTATGATGATCATAAGGCATACAAACTGTTTGATATTAATTCACATAAGCTCATAGCAAGTAGAGATGTGATTTTTCATGAGACTACAGATGAAGAAGTAAGTAAGTATGATGTCTGGCATACTCCTTATGACAATGATGTTCATGTGAAAATTGATATAGATGATGGACAGGAATAGGAAATGGAACAGGTACAACAACAAGGTGAAAGCAGTGTAGATACTTCAAAAAGTAGTGTAGATACTTCAAACACTCCTACACCTCAGAAAAGAAGAAGTGAAAGTGAAGATAGCGGTGGACGACTGAGGAAGTCTATAAGAACAATTCATATACCCTCCGGGTATAAAGACTATGCTTTGATGACACAAGTAATGAATGTTGTAGAACCTACTTATTATGAACAAGCCAAATCTCATAAGGACTGGAATACTGCAATGAATGAAGAATATGAATCAATAATGAAGAATGAGACTTGGGAATTAACAGAATTGCCTGAAAACAAAGTTCCCATAGGATGCAAATGGCTGTATAAAACCAAATTTAATGCAGATGGAAGTGTTGACAAATATAAGGCTATATTAGTTGCAAAAGGGTATTCACAAAAGGAAGGAGTTGATTATGAAGATACTTTTGCACCTGTAGCTAAGTTAAATACAATTAGACTCATGATTGCATTAGCTACACAACACAAATGGAAAGTTCACCAATTAGATGTTAAGTCTGCATTTTTGAATGGTGATTTAAAAGAAGAAGTCTATTTGGTTTAGCCTGAAGGATTTATTAAGAAAGGACAAGAGGATCTTGTTTGTAAGCTTAAGAAAGCTTTATATGGTTTAAAACAAGCACCTAGATCTTGGTATATCAAAATTGATTCATTCTTTGCTCAGAAATGTTTTGAGAAAAGAAAAAATGATCCTAACTTGTATGTCAAAAAGGATGAAAATGGGAATGTTGCGTTGGTATCCTTATATGTACATGATTTGATTATCACAGCAAGTGCTTCTCATTTGATTGAAGATATTAAAATTTAGTTAGCTCAGTCATTTGAAATGAAGGATCTTGGTGAAATACATTACTGTTTGGGTTTGGAAATATGGGGAGAAGGCAGCAAAACAATGGTCACTCAAAGTAAGTACACAAGGGAGATTTTGGAAAGATTCAATATGAGAGAAAGTAAGGCAGTGTCAACACCTTTAGATTAGAATGCTAAGTTATCTAGTCTTGATGAAACTAGAGCAGCAGATGGTATTCTGTATTGCCAGTTGGTGGGAAGTTTAAACGATCTTACCACTACCAAACCAAACATAGCTACCTTTCCAGCATCCTTAGTCAGTTCATGGCTAAGCCACTGGAAAGCCACTGGATAGATGCTAAGAGAGTCCTTCGATATCTAAAAGGAACTGTTAATTTTTGTATAATTTATATTGATAATTGTGATGTTGAGTTGACAGATTACTCTGATTCAGATTGGGCTAAAAATCTTGATGACACGAAATCAACTTCAGGATATGCATTCAACATAGGTACAGGGGTCGTATGAGGGAGTAGTAAGAAACAGCCAACTGTTTATTTATCATCAACAGAAGCTGAATACAAAGCTCTATGTGATGCTACTTGTGAAGCTGTTTGGTTAAGGAGAATTCTTGAAGACATTGGCCATAAGAAAATGAATATAAATGTTCTCAAATGTGACAATCAAAGCTCTATTAAATTGGCATACAATCCAATTTATCATGCTAGAACCAAGCATATTAAAATTCAACATCATTTTGTAAGAGAAAAGATACAAGAGAAAGAAATTGTCTTGACCTACTGTAATACCACTGAAAATGTGGCTGACATCTTTACCAAGCCTCTTGGAAAGATGAGTTTTGAAGTATGTAGGAAACAGTTAGGTGTGGTAGAGAATCCATTTCTCCATTAAGGGGGAGTGTTGGAATAATGTCGAGAATCCATTTCTCCATTAAGGGGAAGTGTTAGTTAAAAATGTAGAAATGCTTAAAATAGATTATGTTCTATTAATTAGGATACGTGTAGGATGAGATCTGTTAAGATCCACTTTTCCAGCAGTCTGTTAATAGCTCTCGTGAACTTATATAATGTAACTGCATTTCAGAATAATCGATCAAGTTGAGTTCTGTTTTACATTTGTGTTGTTTTTTAATTGTTTCTACTGATGTATCAACACGCGTTTTCGTAATGGCCGACCGTCCACCAGTTAAAAGTGGCCCACAACCTGTAACTTTAACTTGGGTACACTTTACAATGAAATATATGTGGAATGGGGTAAAATCATAAATTCCATATTTTGTAACTTGGGTACACTTTAGAATGGAATAGAAATGCAATGAGAGTAAAATCATAAATTCCATAATTTAATGTTTAAATCAAGTAATATAAAGATGATGAGATGATTTGGATTTTTTTTATTTTTTTAAATTTAAAAAAATTTAAATCTTCAATATATGTTGAGATTGTATAATTATAATAAAATAATGATAATTAGAGAAATCTATTTTTATAATAAAAAATAGATTTTAAATAATAAAATTTATGATATGGCCAAACATTAAATTAGATAATAATTCCACCGATAATAATTCCACCAATAATAATGGTAAATTAGATTAACAATTCCACCAATAATAATGGTAAAAATCTTTAGATAACTCCATTTTAAATTACAATCCCACGAGAGTAATGTTATAAAATTTCAATAAAAAGGTGTATTAGAGTGCAAAGGAAATATACATGAGGATGTGAAGGACCAACCCATAACAATTAAAAAGTTGATTTTAATATTCATTTTAATACCAAGACTCCAATAGTTTGTCAAACATTAATATTGGAAAATTACAATGAAATACACATTATGTTAAGTAATTTTGGTATGTGTAATGCTTTTTGCACCAAATGTTAAAGAGACTTAAAGGCACTATCTTTGAACGCCACAAAGAAAGGAAAGTGTCCTACAATACCTTTTTTTACCATGGAAAATTGGTAATTTCAGGATCACATAATGTCTCCACAATCTCATTAATCAAGTGTAATAGAAACCTATCAAAAACAACATTATTTTAATTATTATTATTTTTAAATACAATACATATTTTACTTGTATCTTTACATTATTTTAATTATTATTACTTTTAAATACAATACATATTTTATTTTAATTATCTTTTTTGTTTAAATAGCATGTGGTTAGTATTAACTAAAATATCTTTTTTTTATAACATTTCTTTATTTTTTTTAAGTATTTTTATATCAATATATTAAACATTCAATTCAAACATATAATTTTAAAAACCTCTAAAATATGAGAATCAATTTAAAATATCAAAAATACAATCCCAATAACAAATCATTAAAATAAATAAATAAAGTCAATAACAATCAAATAATTAGTTAATACATATACACCACCTATATAAATTACTAACAAACATTATAAATGTTCAAACTATATGTTCAACTACAATTTCACGAGCATTAACTTTATTGTCAAAATTATAAAAAACAAATCAAATAAAAAAATAAAATATATATCAGTTAATATTTAAAAATATTCAGTACATAAAAGTCATAACTAACCTAAAAAACAAAACACCACTAGATATTTATCTTCTTTATTATATCAATTAATATTTAAAAATATTCACTACATAAAATTTATAACTAAGCTTAAAAACAAAACACCACTCGATATTTATCTTCTTTATTGTTTCTTGCCATTTTAAAATGATTCATTTCACTTTTGTATTTCTCTTTAAACAAACAAAACAACTCCTTTACCTTTCTATTTACTTCTAAAATATTTAAGTTTCCCACACTCCAAAATATGAATCAAATCCTAATGGGCACGTATTAAATTTTGTTTTTCTTTCAAAGACCATTAATTAATTATTTTTCTTTGTTTATAAATTTTAAAATGTTTCAAATTATATCTATATTATTAATTTAATTAGGAATGGTAAGTAAAGGGATCATTCAAAGAGTATACTTGGATTAGGGGAATAACTTTCAAAAAGGAAAGAATGAATGTAGTATATAAAGATATTTTTATGTTGAAAGGCAAAAGCATCATTCCATCATTATTAGAGCATTCTCACATAGTCAAACGTTTTGCAAGCATAGAGTTTTATCAAGTGCAACGATCACAAAACAAAGGTAGTTATTCAAGCCAATAATTGCATTTATGGGAATGAAGGCACCTTAAAACAAGGATATGGAGACATAATCTACAAGTCAATCCCATCAACATCCCCATTCAAAATTTGAGGCATCGCACTACTTACAAGTGAAAGTGCATGCTAGCCAAAAACATAAGGGAAATACATTTCACACGTTCAATACCAATCAGTGTACCATCTTTTGATATCATAAAGGCTTGAGATATGATCCATTTGTATGCATGTGAGTTGTCACTCTACTGGTTGGAAGTGAGCCTATGGTTTTAGTTAGGAGCTAAGTCTTCTTGTTATTTAGTTCAAAGGACAAGCCTAATTGATTATCCAAGGATCCTACATATCTCCCTAATTAATGGATCCTAGAATATAAACACACTGGTAGTTACCATTGCATTCATAGCTGTTATGTAACCTACATCTTTCTCTAGGTTAAAAGAGGGATCAATAGATGTGAGATTGAACTAGAAGAACTAAAGAAGTTGTAAGGATTATGTCTATGAAATGCTAGCACTGACTAGATGATTGGTATAAGAATTGGATGATAGAGCATCAAGAGAAGAACAAATCCATGACATAATCAAGGTATTTATTCATTCACACCCACAAAGACATTTCAAACTAGGGGTCAAACCTCTACAACCTATTGGCACTAGCTAGGTCGACAAGCTCTTGACACATTTCGATATTCCTATTGAGGAAGCCTCTCCTCCACCCTTATCTTGTATGCTCATTGAGCTCACCCTTGTGGTCTTTGACGAAGTCAAGGAATGCACTAAGGAAGAAACCTACCTTCCAAGTAAGGAAGTCAAGATCAAGGGAGAAAGCACAACAATAAATAGAAAGAATTAAAAAACAAACAAACAAACAAAAAACTATAGTAAAAACTGCCCCAAAGGTCATGCTATTATAATTTCTTAATGGTAATTATTTATGTTTTGTAACTTCTAGTTCTTATATAGTAGTTTCTTAAGCTATATACTTCCATATAGGAAATTACAACTTTAGAATATATTGGACATGAATAGTAAGAAGGAAATAATACTTTTAGTGGAATGTATATATCCAAAACTCTTGCAATTTTGTATTAAATAGTTTTTAAATATAATTATAACTAATTTTATAATACTAATTTAATTGTTTATTTTGAAATAAATAAATCAAAATGGAAATCACTAAATCAATATTAACACATGTGAGGCAATGCACCAAAAATCTATAGCTATACATTTCAAAATTATTTTGATAAATAATAATTCACATTAAATTCTATAAACTATATTATTTTATGCAATAAATTATATTATTATTACTCATATTAATTTCTCAAAAAAATGCCACAATATTATGAAGAAAATTTAACATATATATACAAAATCTCATTATTTAACCCATATCATGGTGTTCTCAAATTCTATACTATAATACAACTTTAAAAGAATTGTATGCTTCATATTTTTAATTGAACAAGCTTAATTAATATTTTATTTAGAATTTATTTTCAAAAAAAATAAAAATAATGCAATTGGCAATAGTGCACCCAACCAACTATGTTTCACATGTGTGTATCATGTGAATTGTAAACTATACACAATATTTAAATGTGCATGCAAACTAAAGGAATTGGCATGCATAGTGCTTAAGGACACATAAAATCTCATTATTTCACCAATGTTGTTGTGTTCTCAAAGTTCTATACACTAATACAACTTTAAAAAGTTATGCTTCATATCTCTAATTGGAAAAAAGTTAATTAATCTTTTAGTTAGATATTTGTATTTTCAAAAATCTTAATAATAATGTAACTTGCTTTGGTGCACCCATCCAAGGGTGTTGCAGATGTGTGTGTCATGTGAGTTGTAAACTACACACGATGTTGAAAGGTGCATACAAACTAATAGACTTGGCATGTATAATTCTTTCTCACCAAATGTTGTATATGTTTGAAGGAATCTCCTCGAAGGCCACACGGGAACTAGCCAACAACCTCAATTATGAACTATGACCCAATCAACAGCGATGACAAACACCCACCAAGAACATTGTGCCATGGAATTTATAAGGGGTTTTGCTTGTTGACTACATAAGAGAAATTAGGGACCAAGTGTGCCCTAGTCAGAGGAGGAAAGTCATGATGAGCACTTCTTAACACACTTGAGGCAATGTGTCATGATTTTGGCATTAACACATTTTCTCTCAACGAGGGGGTAATACACATTCTAATGTTAACTCAACTACAAATGGTATACAAACTAACAATAATTCTAGTAAATAGAAAAAATGTGCATTGCAAAAGAGCCTTTAGTTGTAACTTTAACTAGTGTACAACTATACAATGTATATGGTGTAATACCACCATTTTGACCCCTAGAATGTATTGGCTTGATATGTAAATATTGTACATATGTGATGTATGATTCCTAGTGTGGAGCTCAAGGCCAAGGCCCCGCTAGTGAATGTCTCGATTATAAAGAAAAGTATTGTATATTTTGTGGAGATGTTCTAGTCATCGATGGAAATATGTAAAAATAATGTAAATATTCATAATGCAAATAGAAGTCTAAGAGCTGGCTATGGAAGCAACTAAAATGAGGGGTTATGTTTATCCACTAGGGAGAGGAGAGGGGTTGCGTGGGATTAAATTTAATTCCAAGTGTCATCTTGAGAACCCATGTGTCATAAATGGTAAGCAAACACCCAAGTGGACTTCATTGTTGATCTTTAATTATGTTGTAAGAAGACTATTGGGAAATCAATTCATAAATTTAATGGAGCATGGGATGAACCTAAAAATTAGTATGGTTGACTATGGGCTCAATTTTATTTATTATGCACAATAATGATGTGGAATTAATGCTGCCATGTCAGGAGGGCACAATGGGGAAAGCTAGTCAACTTGCCTTGGTAAAAATAAGAAAGTCCATGACAAAAGCAAATAGGAGAATAAATGGAAGTTGCCTAGAAGAAGTAAAAAGAAGACAGAGGGAAAAGCAGGAAAGTTTTTGAAGGAAAGAAAAAGTTTCCTTATGACCGAGGAAAAGCAAAAAGCTGTCATAACTCAAAAGAGGCATCTTTTGACTAACCGAGGGCATAGTTTCTAATTGTGAAGGATGATTTGGACTTGGAAACAATTCCACATGGTCCTAATTTCCTAATTGCATAAAGGGGTCTCTTTTGTGGCTAGGGTTAGGTCACCCATGGGGTTGACTTGCTCTCACAGGTCACCATTGGCCTCAACTTACTAAGCAGGTCATCCAGAATTCTATAAAAGGTGAGTTCGAGCCCATTGATTCATTTTGGATGATTTGATATTGTGTTTATGCTATGTGAGCATACTCTCTAAGTGTTGTGCCTCAGACCATTGGGTGATGATCCCTAAACCCCTCCTCCCTTCTCTTCCATCTCCCTTTCTCTTCTATTGCAGGTATGGAGTGCTACATTGCAGCCATTGAAATATGATCAGAGTTATTTTCAGCCTCCATCATGTTCAGGTCGAGATCCAGTGAAGCCTATGCTTCACCTATGCTCACAACCGCTTTTGCCGGTCATGTTCTAAGCCTCCTGCCCTTTTATTTTGGAGTCTCCCTATAATGGTCAATTTAGTATATGATTTCTGATCTATAGCAGCTTATTACTCTATAATTTATATATATCAGGTCGAAAGATATATGTCCATAAATAATTATGTCTTCATTTTCCTCAAAAAAGCTTATTTTATCAATGTATGGGGGGAAATTGATGAATCTGAGTGCTATGAGAAATATGCAAGGTTGGGGGACTGTATGAAGAAATTTAATATGTTTAGTGGAGTGATATTTATCTCTATCACAATTCATATGTATCTCAGAAATTAATTTTACATGAATTAACTGCTTAAATTTAGACCCTAGCTAGATTGCTAGCTTTCAATGACTACTCTTGCCAAATTTGATGTAAAATGAGTTCTGCTATCTCAAAATGAGCCCCATTAGTTCCTGTGGGTCACTGATAGACCCAACTTCCCTTACATACCTATAGAAACATTTTTAATTGGGATCATACTACTTTTTTGGATCCTCCTCTACGCAAGGTTTCTCTTGACCAAAATTGCCACAAATCCCCAAATTCACCCAAAACACCTCAAACTTTCCAGAACCTTAGAAAAATATTTAAATAATTTTTATATATTAAATTAAGGCTGTAACAAACCTCTGCATGTTTCTGTAAGCCTCTGGTTGAAACAAGCAGAACTACTCTCCTTAGTTGCACGGTTTGGCTGCCCAGAAGCGTGGTAGTAGGTTTCTGCGGTGCGGATTCTGAAACCTAAATGAAACTAGATGCAAATGTGTTAGGGGAGATGAAATTCAATGTCTAACATATCTTTTTTTTCTTCCCACTGATCACTCTTGTCCTCTGCAAAATATCTCAGAAGAAACCCTTGTTTTTGCCAATCCGAGAAGGGACTGTGTGAACACCTTAAATTTCAGAATTATTTAAGAAAATTTATAGAATTAAAGTGTTCAGGTATGTACACTAGACTTAGGACATTACAGTGGTATCAGAGCTCTTTCCTTGGATCATCCCATGGAAAGAAATCTCTCATTGAATAAATTTGCAGCCATGTCATACAATGGGGATGACTATGATGAGCAGTATGAAGAATATTGCAGAAGATATGAAGAAGAAGAAATCCTCTATATTGATGGATGCCTACCAAAAAATGAATATGATGAAAACTATTGGACATCAAAAGGGGAAGATATCAGATCGTATTCTCCAATGGTTAAGAAAAAATTGACAGAGATTATTGAAGCGTGTGAGAACATGTCTCACTGATACGAGGACTATCTAGATTTGGGTAGGAATATTTGTGCAAACCTTTCTTTTAGAGATTATATTTATTTCAAGTATGGATTCTAGACTAAGCATGATTATGAGAATTCTTTCAAGAGTAGCAAGCTATCCAGAGAGGAACCAAGTTGTTCCAACTCTCTGAGAAAAGAAGAAGAAGACATAACCAAAGGTGAAGATTCCTTTAAGCCATCGGCATGTTTGAGATTTTTGGTTTTTCTTCAAATAGATCTTCTAAATATTGTGACATGAGTACCACTAAAGATTACATAGATTTA
The DNA here is from genome assembly GCA_001517045.1 of Pseudotsuga menziesii. NCBI lineage: Eukaryota > Viridiplantae > Streptophyta > Pinopsida > Pinales > Pinaceae > Pseudotsuga > Pseudotsuga menziesii. The sequence goes on along the minus strand of LPNX010346024.1, from coordinate 45,255 downwards.
ATTTCCTTGAATAAGAAGAGAAACAAAGTGGAGACAAAGATCCAAGAGGTGAAGTACAAATCAACACAAGGTGGTTGCATAAGAGAAAAAGTTGAAGAGGAATGCAATTCAAGTTTCTTGGTGGGTGATCTCTGGATAATTGCTCAAGGTTCTGGCTCATGTATGGGTGGTGAGACATATTTTGGATCAGATCCAAAATAGGTACACAAATCAGATTTACAGTCACCTTTTGAGCCACACAATGAAGATGAAAACAAGGCCACACTGCTTGAGTGTGAGGCAGAAATTTTGGTGGAAGAACAGGCCACCATAGTATCCGTACAAGAATATGGTAATGTTAAGAACATGGATAATAAAAGTTCTGATTTTTGTAGCAGCCCTGTACACCTGCAACCATCTTATCCATGTAAAGATAAAAATTATTCCTTTGCATTTGAGGACTGCAAAAGGAAGGCCAATTGTGAGGGAGATAAATTCAGTCCTATTTTCCCTGCTGGTGATCACACAATCAGTGCAAAGAAGGGTGATATTGTCAATGATGATAATATGGTGAAGGAATATTTTGGATCAGATCCAAAAGAAGAGGAAATATCAGATCTGAATTCATTATTTGAATTTCCCAATGAAGTGGAAGACAAGCCCCCACTAGCTAGGTGTGAACTAGGAAATCTGAAGGAGAAAAATCTGGTGCAAAGGGATGTAAAAAGTTATGAATTTTGGACTCTCTTTAAGCATGATGAAGTTGCATCCACATCAGAGGAGAGGCTTGAACTCATTGAGAATCCCAATCCCACTATCACCATTTTGGAGATCTATGAGCCATCTAGTCTTGCAGGTGGGAAAGTAGAAAGAAAGATTCATAAAGAGAAGTACAAGTCACAGCAAGAAAATTGCAGGAAAGAAGAAGGGGGTGATTTTCATCAAGAGCCCCACTCATTTCCTTGGCCTTTGAAAATGGATGAAAAGAATATTCAAAAGGATTTACACCTTCTCCAAGACACACATTCTTCAGTGGCACACCAGTGTTGGATAGCTGTTGTATTGGAAGATCAATCTTCTCTTGAATCCAAGGAGGAGATGCAGAAGGCATTGTCTACAATACAAGGAGAATTCTTAAAATTGATTTCTTATAGATATGATTTGATTGAGGTTGCTGATGTGTTGCATGGAGCATCCTTGAAGGATGGAAAATAAATTTGCAAGCTCACACAAGATTTATTGACCACCCAAGATTCCTTGAAGAGCACTCAATGTGCACTCCAAGAATCCAAGATGGAGATAGAGAAACTTCATGAGAAGTTGAAAAGGTATTACCTACCCTCCTACACACCATTCAGCCATATTCACAAGGATGATTGCATTCTTGAATAGAGGGAGGAATCTCATGAGATGGTGGATCATGAGATGCACTTAGATTTGCAGGTGCTTGTAAAAAGCTACGAGGAAGAGAATATTAGCCAAGCACTCATTGAGGTTGAGAGGAAGGATGAAGTGTTCTTCTCTACCATAAAGATGGCTGATCACATTACTTATGGATCAGCAAATACAATTCCTTGTTCATCTATTTATTGGGTGGATAGAGACACATTTAAAGTGAAGAAGGTGGGAGATGAAGAATTTAATTTCTGCAATAAAGTTTTTGTTGTGACCGACATTGCCTTGGCATGTGGGCCGCCACACGGATTTAATTTTCAGCAATTGGATACATTCCATACACATGCACATGAACATAGGAACATATTGCTATGGAATGCACCATCACCCTCACATCAGCCACATAGGAACATATTGCTATCACTTGCTGCCATTCAAACACATGTGGATTGGGTGGAAGATTACATGTCACACATGGAGTCTTCTTACATAAAACTTTCTGCTCATGAGCAGTGGAAGGTAGATGAGCAATCAAACTGCCATGAGGAATTGATGAGAAAAACATCTTGTATCAAGTTCTCTTGGTGGAGAAAATACACACAGTTGGATGGATTCTTGTACCCTATGACCAGTGGTAGAGAGTTGAGCCATTGGAAGTGTTCACATGGAACTTTTGGTTGGAGTGTTAGTACCCTCTTAGATTGGATGATGGGAAACTGATTTATTTTTCCTGCTTGCATTTGTGGAGATAATTATGATGCATCATCTTATTGTGAACAGTTTGGGAATCCTTGTTGCTTGAATGATGCTTATACTCATTAGGGTTGGGCATGGGACTCACACCTATGTATTTCTAGCAACATAATTGTGAGATTCAATGTTGATGTGCATCAACCACATAAGGAAATTTATGTTGGGTGGGAAAGTCTGATAGATTTCCAACTTTGCATTGAGAATTTCCAGTTTTCAGTGCAGTGGTATGATTTCCACAGCATGAATGTCATTTCCTGTGATGATAAATTTGTATGGTGGATTCTAATGTTTGGACACTTACAGTTGAGGAAATGGGATCCATGAATAAATTCACCTGATAAGTTGTGTGGGAAGGCATTCTCATTGAAGGGGGTGCAATGTAAGCAATGGGACCCTAGCATTACTTGTTTTGAAGTAACGTTATAGGATGGATTGATGGAGAAACTCGTCATTTTTTGTAAAATGGATTCATGCTCCATTTCTCTTACACGATGAACACATTTGCAGCACTTTGGAGTGCTTTTGCTTGAGGGCAAGCATATTTGGGAGGGGAGGACTACCACGTCCCCTCAAATTGACCATTAAAAAGTGTTGACCATGCTAAGTTACTAGGGCATCAAAATTGATATTAATTCATCCTCATAGGATAAATTTTGCTAATAATTGTTTTAAGGCATGTATTTAATTTTATCTCAACAATTTTATTTATTATGCACAATAATGATGTGGAATTAAGGCTACCATGTCAGGAAGGAACAATGGGGAAAGATAGTCAACTTGCCTTGGTAAAAATAAGAAAGTCCATGACAAAAGCAAACAGGAGAGTAAATGGAAGTTGCCTAAAAGAAGTAAAAAGCAGATAGAGGGAAAAACATGAAAGTTTTTGAAGGAAAGAAAAAGTTTCCTTATGACCAAGGAAAAGCAAAAAGCTGTCATAACTCAAAAGAGGCATCTTTTGACTAAGGGAGGGCATAGCTTTTAATTGTGAAGGGTGATTTGGACTTGGAAACAATTCCACATGGTCCTAATTTCCTAATTGCCTAAAGGGGGCGCTTTTGTGGCTAGGGTTAGGTCACCCATGGGGTTGACTTGCTCTCACAGGTTACCATTGGCCTCAACTTACTAAGCATGTCATCCATAATTCTATAAAAGCTGAATTCGAGCCCATTAATTCAGTTTGGATGATTTGATATTGTGGTTATGCTATGTGAGCATACTCTCTGAGTGTTGTGCCTCAGACCATTGGGTGATGATCCCCAAACCCCTCCTCCCTTCTCTTCCATCTCCCTTTCTCTTCTATTGCAGGTATGGAGCACTACATTGAAGCCATTGAAGTATGATAAGAGTTATTTTCAGCCTCCATCACATTCAAGTCAATATCCAATGAAGATCCAGGTCTTCAGTTTCCTCAAAAAAGATTATTTTATCAATGTATGGGGGAAAATTGATGAATCTGAGTGCTATGAGAAATATGAAAGGTTGGGGGACTGTATGAAGATATTCTATATGTTAAATGTAATGTTATTTATCTCTTTAATAATTTATATGTATCTTAGAAATTAATTTTACATGAATTAACTGCTTAAATTTAGACCCTAGCTAGATTGCTAGGTTTCAATGACTACTCTTGCCAATTTGATGTACAATTCTGCTAACTCAAATTGAGCCCCGTTAGTTCCTATGGGTCACTGATAGACCCAAATTATCTTACATACCTCCAAAAACATTTTTCATTTGGATCATACCACTTTTTTGGATCCTCCTCTGCGTAGGGTTTCTCTTGACCAAAATTGCCAGAAATCCCCAAATTCACCCAAAACACCCCAAACTTTCTAGAAACTTAGAAAACTATTTAAATACCTTTTATATATTAAATTAAGGCTGTAAAAAACCTCTGCAAGTTTCCATAAGCCTCTGGTTGAAATAGGCAGAACTACTCTCCTTAGTTGCACGGTTTGGCTGCCCAGAAGCGTGGTAGTAGGTTTCCGCAGTGCAGATTCTGAAATGTAAAGGGCACCAAATATAAATGTATTAGGGGAGAGGAAATTCACTTTCTGACATCTATTTGTTTTCTTCCCACTGATCACTCTTGTCCTCTGCAAAATCTCCCAGAAGAAACCCTTGTTTTTGCCAATCCGAGAAGGCTCTGTGTGAACCCTTAAATTTCAGAATTATTTAAGAAAAATTATAGAATTAAAGTGTTCAGGTCTGTATACCAGACTTAGTTTATTACACTTTACAACATCAGGAGTCATTCTTTGGACTTTTGAGTAATATCAAGTTGGACTTGTGAGTCATACCAAGTCGGACTTGTGAGCCATACCAAGTCCTAAGTATCCTCATATGATTGAGGTGGTGATATTGTATTGTAGAGCTTGTGAGTAATATCAAGCTAAGTCTTATGAGTAATATCAAGACTAGACTTGTGAGTAATATCAAGTCAAGTATTCTCATACAAGATACCCTATGAGATGGACCTCCAGTTATGGAGATGAGCTTGTGAGTAATATAAAGATTGTAGACTTCTGAGTAATATCAAGTCCTACCAATATCCTCATTTATTGAGGTTGAAAACTTTACGTGGTAAAGTGGAAATACTATGTTATATATTGATATTCATGGTCACTGAGTGTTATAAGTCTCCTTTAGGGCTTAACTATCCCTAGAGTAAATTACTTTAGCATATGACTATATGGCCCAGGGTAACGTATATGATCATCTGTGTCTATGGAATAATTTTTCTGAGTATGATATGATAATATGGACAAATAATACACATATGAACCATGCATTAATTATTTAATGATAATTAGATAAAGCATAAAAAAAGAGAATTCGAATTGCCCATGCAAATTTCTGAGTGAACTCAATTTATAAAGCTTCAGTACAATATGAATGCCTAAATCAATGCATTAATCAAAGCACCAATTGAACTACTAATGAGTGTAATCAGTTAAGTAAAGAAGAGCTTAATATTCATCAATCAACATGCATTAGTTAACTAAGGAGATCCATGCAAAAATTAATAATATAAATTGTGCATGAATGCCACTAAGAGTGAAGCATTGATGACACTTAAGTTATCTTGTTAACTAAGTGATCAGTATGTTAAAAATATGTGTCAACCTTCCTCTTTATTTCATTAGTATATTTTGTTGGATGCATATGCTTTGTAATTCATCCAGTTAGTATGTTGTGTTATCCCAAATTCATGGGAGTATGGTTGTTTATATTAGAGTTAGTATAAGTGAGTGTTGAGGCGAATGAAGGTATCCAAGAGTTATTTGTATTGAGCTTGCTCAAAGGAGATTGCCCCCTGGAAGTGTCCTGTGATCAATAAAATATCTCTCATGCTCTGTTATTTCTATTATATCATGCATTCTCATTGTTATTGTAGTAGGTTCCTCACATCTAGTATCAGAGCACTTTCCTTGGCACAAGTGGGAATTTTCTCTCTCTCTCTCTCTCTCTTATTTTTGGCCAAAAAAAAAGAGGGCAAAAATGGGCGGCAACTTTCAGATCAATTTCTGAAACTTCTTGTGCAGATTCAAAAGAAACAAGTTGCATATCTAAATTCCTCTTGAAAAAATACGTTTTTAAAAAAAATCATCTCATTTGGAGTTCCAAAAGTGGAGATATCATTGGTTTAAAATCAGTTATTTTTCAGAATTTCAATGACGACCGCGGAAATTGCACATCAAAAACCATTTGACTGGGTGCCCAGATTTCTGTTTTGATCACATAGATTGATCCAGAGTGGCTATTTCAGTTCCAAAGCTAGGTTATAATGGAGAATCTCAGCATTATTGATTGGGTTATACTCATTTTAAAATTTTCGTCTCAAAACCCTAACTGTATTTATGGGTTTTTTCGGCGTTGGGTGGAATTTGTGCTAATTTTTTTTTTTTTCTGACACTATGATTATTTCAATAGTTATTCTTCTTTGCATCATTATTATTCATTCAAATCAGGGAATAAACCCTATTCGCTTAACTGTGGGAAGTACTTGGGCATAGCCCTCAAACTCATTGTGAAGAGTACCACAGGAACCCTGAAGTAGCTGGCCATTGAGAGGATATGCCAAGCAAAAATGGCAAGGATCCCTACCTGATTGACTAGTTCCACACATGAGGTAAACCAAGAGCTGTCTTTTGTGGCAAAGGAAGCTATCAATTTTACCTGAGTCTTGGAGTGAGGGGTACTGCCCCAATACGCAATTCGTTAGACATCATTGGTAACTGAGTGAATCCCTTGAACCTTTAGGAAGAACATACCTAGGGTCCATATCCATTTCCCATTGATAAAGCACTTATTTCTAGAACCGACAGAAATAATTTCCTCCATTTCAAGTTGATAGAGCGCAGATTTCCAAAACCGCCACAGATCATTTCCACTGAACCGAAAAAAAAATACCTTGATTTATATCCATATATTCTTTGATTTGTTATACCTTGATTTGTTATAATTGTGATCAGAAATTCACCCGGGGACATCAATGTGTTGAGAAAAATATTCTCTTAGATGTCGCTTCTCCTCCTACACTTGAAATTTGTGAAGTTGTTCAGGATCCAGTAGATGATCAGGTCGACATTCAACAATTGCTTGTTAACTCTCCTCATGACGACTACCCAAATATATCTCTCCATGCATTATCCGGATTCACCACCCCACAAACCATGCGGGTCAATGGTTTCTTCAAGAATATCCCTCTTACAATACCCATTGATTTTGGTAGCACCCATATCTTCATTGACCCTCAGATCTCCAAACAAGCTGACTGTTTTTTCATCCTTGCTCCAGCTTTCAAGTCATGATTACCAATGGGGGCACCTTACATTGCAAAGGAAACTGTCGCAATGTGCGTATCTCTATTGAAGATTATGTAATGAAATATTAGGCTGGTGAGCCGTTTATCGGGATCAATGATGCCCAAGTTCATGTATACTTGCCTAGTGAGTATAANAGATAGATAGATAGATAGATAGATAGATAGATAGATAGATAGATAGATAGATAGATAGATATAGATATTATATTTTAAATAATTTTAGTTTATATATAGTTTAATTTTTTTATTTCATTTTAATTAGTGTTGTTTTTTAATTTATTACTTTTGCATTCGAAGTTTTAATTTTTTTTAAATTGTTATTCTTTTTTCAAATATTAATAAAAAATTACAAAATAAAAATTTTAAATTTGTTTTATTTTTAAAAATGTGTCTTTTTATGTAATTAAAAAAAATTTAGTTGACGGGCTTCCAAAAATTTGTGATTTTATTCCCAAAAAAAATGGTCTACTACTGGTAGCACTATTTTTTTATTTGGAGGTAAAAGTAGCCACTAAATGAAGGCTATAAAAAGACAAGAACTGTTTAGAGTTCTCATCACGTTGTATAATGTGTTTCTACTGATGGTTGTCCAACGCTACATAAATTCTGGGAGTTTCCCTTGCAATATCCTCCACTATAATTGATTCCTCTAAGTTATGTAAGCCTAGAGGGTTCTCTCTTTGATGTGGTCAATCTTTAATCATGTGGTTTTCTCCACATACCAAGCACTGAAATGGTCCTTTTGGTCGAATTTATACTACTACTACTTGCTTGTTTCCACTTCGTGCTTGTTGACCTTGATGGGAATTCCTTGGATGATTTCTAAATGGCGAAGGCTTGAATCCATTTTTCCTTTGGTCAAATATTCCCTTTGGCTTTCCTTTCCATGTTGGATGAAAATATGATTTTCCATTTCTTTGATCATAACAATGCATTGCCATTTTGATGGCTTCATCAAGGCTCGTCTCTGTAATTCTGGGGTGGGGTAGACTTCCAAGGAAGCTTTGAATTTTTACCATTTCATCTTTGATGTAATATAAATACCTCAACAATTCCAAAAACGTTTACACATGTTCCCATTGAATTCTATCCCAATTTTAGTTCATTTAACTCTTTCCTCTTATTATCATAATACCTAGAAAATAGGTCTTTTTCCTCAAAATACTTTTTAAATTGATCCCATCTTACCCGTCTTTCTTCGATTCCCTTGAATTGCATGAGGTTCTCCCACCAAATTGAGGCTCGGCCATTAAGATTGTAGATATTAATTCTATCCCTTTCATTTCCTGAATAATCATGAATTTGAAAATATTTCTTCATTCCAAGAATCCATGATTCTACTTCCTGGCTTGTTTTACTTTCTCTATCAAATGTAGGTGACATTGCCTTTTGGAATTCTCCTTATGGGATACTTTTAAAAGTACATCATTCGAATCTGCTAGAGGTATTATTTGGGATACTTCAACAACCTCGAGAATTACATGATACTTTTAAAAGTACATCATTTGAATCTGCTAGAGGTATTATTTGGGATACTTCAAGAACCTCGAGAATTACATGATTTGCTAGAAGAAGACCTTGACAAATATACATTATGTGCCCTGCTCAAAGAACCCTTTCTTGGACTTGGAGTCCTCTTTCTAGTGTGGCTTCTTGAGTGGATTTCCACACTTTTCCTTTCTTGAGAAACATTGCTTGGGTTAGGTCCAAGATGATCCCTTTGATAAATATTAGTGAGGATATGAAGGATGGAATCATTAACTTGTTTCCACTCTTCTTGAACCTTAATCAACCTCTCATTAAAAATTCTCATTGTTTCAACCAAATCTTAGGGAGTGATTTGCTCTCTCCTCCCATTGGGATTTATCTTAGCATTAGCTTCTTGTATATTTTCTCCTAGGAAATCCTCGTCATGTTCATAGGGTTCATGGGCATCATTCATGGTTGCCATCTATTTTTGGAAACGTTTTCCCATTTCCTTGTTATCCCCTGCTGCATTTGTTCAAAGATTGTCAACTGCAAGCATTGTGCATCATAGATATATTTACCAGGCATCTTAGTAATGCATGCAATGACCCATAAAAATGGTATTATTTAATAGAATTAGTCCCATGGAATAATTCACATGGTTCTTAGGTTCTTTTTTTCGTTCCATTTATGCATTTATTGAAACTACCCTTATGACATTGTTTTTGTTAAATCAAGGTTACATATACTTTTTTGTTTGAATATCATAGACATTTGAATTCCTCGCTCAGAATATGACTATGCACCCTTGTTCCCCTATGGATAATATTTACAATTCTTATATTTATGATTCATTTTGATATCAGATCTGAAAGTTGCATCCTCCCAAAAATGTTGATTTTGCCCAATTTTACACTTTTTCTACATGCACAATTAACTTCGGAGACCAACTTCAACCACATGTAGAAGAACATATAGAGAGAATTAGAAATTTTTTTCCATATGGTGTTGTTAGTACATATAACAAGGATCACTCAACAACTTTTATATATCCAATCTAACGCTCCAGTCAACTTCTATACAATTATAGAATTGACTACTTTTCACTTTCGCACGTTTTCCTAGACTAGAATTTTTAGCAATACTGGTTATCTCCCAAACTAAGCATTTCTAGAAAAATTTCATATAACAAAAGTTTTAAGTTTTTAAGAGTAGATAAAATGTTGAGTTTAAAAAAAATGGTTTTGACATCTGGGGTCCCTTTTATCTTCTATAAGCTTTCCAAAATCTCAAAAAAGTGCTCTTGCATACTAGATTTTGGCCTTTTTTCACACCCTGAATTCACGCCTTTTGGAATTTGGCTCCATGACCACACCATAGTAATTTCATCCCAAATAGGGCCCTCGTCGAGTCTCCAAACATGGATCTTTAAAAGTCAATATTTTAAGTGTTTTGCCAATAAGGAGAAGGTTGGACTCAAATTTCTCAATGACATTATTGTGACCTTCATCAATGGCATCTAAAAATCTCGTGTATCACTAAATTCCACGCTAAACTACTCCTAATATGGACAAAAAAAAATTTAGGCTCCAATTTTTTTTTTAAACTTTCTACATCGCCAACGTGAGATCAAACCTTCCTTATCATCCTTTTCTGTGACTACCTCATGGAAAACTTTGTAATGGAACTCCAAAGTGGAATTGGCGATGCCTCACGTAATGTTCCTCGGGATACAATTTTGCACCCCTGCAGATGGGTTTCGATGACCACCGCAAACCTCTCCCTGTGGGCCTATTCCTCAGGACACATTTTTGTACCCTTGCAAACCTATGCCAAAGACCACTACAAAACTATAATATGTTGTATCCACATACTTCTCTCCATGGCCCCCATGGAGCACTCTTATCTACTACACCCCGTAGACTTGTCCATTGCACCCATGGACTCTCCTCAGTTTCTTTCGTAAACCTCTTCTCTGTTGCAATTCATGGGAAAACTTTGTAGTTCCTATAGATTTTTATCTACCATGCCCATAGAATCTTGTTTGTGGCTCCCCCTTGGACTTCTCTTCATGGCACCCTTGCAGACCTCTTCTCCATCGTGCTCGTGGACCTTACTCTACAATGCTTGCACACCCTTTTCTGCAACACCCCGTGAATTATTCTTCATTGACTCCAGCGGACTTATTCTTCATTGTGCCCGTGGACTCTTATCCAAAAATCCCCCACAAACTTCTCTTCATGATACCCATGTGGACCTCTATTTGTGGCACCTGCATATTCTGAATGTTGTCTACCTTCATGTCCTCCTAGTGTGGTTGGTCTATGTCATACCCCTCTTGCCCAATGGCATTAGTGGGATCCACCTCAAATTTCCCATTTTTTTTGGATTTTGCATTGTATAAAATTTTAATTTGGCAATAACAAGAACTATTTTGAAATTACTTCTCGCCCCTTATCTATCACTCAACAAAACCTGATTTTTGTGGATGTATTTCTAATTCTTTGCTATGTGTGGATTTTCTTGCCGATACAACCCTGGTGTTGTAACCAGAAGCTCTAATGCCACTATGTAATGTCCCCATCCATCATTCTTATAAATGTAAGGGGACTTGAAAAAATTATGGGCTTCTAAAATTTGCTCTAGGGGCATAATACAAAATTCATAAACAATTAAATGCATGTGCAGATGCATAAATATAATCACATCGTAATAAAATATATTTACACATACAGCATACATAAATGACCATATTCATCACAAACATAATAATTAAAATCATTGCACCTTCAAATACAACGACAAATTTGTTGATGTTTGAGAAAATCAGAGTTGCTTGAACTTTAAAAGTTTTAACAAACAATTTCAGCACTTATGAAACCTTAGAAAACCCTCCAATCGCGGAGGATGAAAAACCCAACAATTATTTGAGTATCATAGATAGATTGGCAGAGAATGGTTTACAACACATAAGAAAATTGCCCGATAAGAGATATTACCACATCAGTAGAGAAGAAAGATCCAATGTAACCCTCCAAAAACAACTATATGCAACTGTATTGAACTTTTCAAATGCCTAGCATATTAATAACAAGCCAAAAACCATAGCATGAAGAAGGTAGCACATAAGAGACTTACTAAACATATCGACAACACCACATAGTGCATTCACAAAGAGGAGCTAACTATAACTCACTCCATGCAAATGTTAGTTTCCTTCATTTCCTCAATAATTAGCTTTAACTTAATGTTCATTATCTTCAACTGAAAGTGAACTAACTTGAAATGAATATTAACTGTGTTTAACTGAATGTTAATTGACTTGAACTGAATGTTAACTGACTTAAACTGAATTTTAACTTACTTGAATTAAATTATAACTGACTTGAACTCAATCTTTAACTGACTACTGTGTGAGGAACCTCCTGCAATACACAATGAGAATGCACGGTATAATAGAAATAATAGAGCACATAAGAGATTTTATTGATCGCAGGCCACTTTGAGGGGGAAACCTCCTTTGATCATGCTCAATACAAATAACTCTTGGATACCTTCATTGTCCTCAACACTCACATATATGCCAAGTCCAATCTAAACAACTATTACTCCCCATGAATGTGGGATAAAATAACATACTAACGGGACGACTTACAAAGCATATGCATCCAACAAAATATACTAATGAAATAAAGAGGAGGATTGACATAAGTTCTTAAAATCCCCTCCCTCTTAGAAAAACTTTGTCCTCAAAGCTTTATTTGTGGAAACTGTTGTTGAATCTGAAGGAGTGGTTCCCGTGTAGCATCCTTCGGTTGCATGTCATGCCACTGAATTAAGACCTCTGTGATGGAACGAGAGAGAAGCTGATGAGTGTGCTTATTGAGGATGGCCTTCGACTCCAAAATGATGGATCCTTCATTATTTAGTTCTGGTAAACAATTTGTGTGGTGATGTTGGTGCCAATCACTTTCTCAAGACAAGAGACGTGAAATACTGGGTGAATGTGAGAAGAAGGAGGAAGTTCCAATTTATAAGCAACATGCACAATCTTCTGAAGAATAGTATATGGCCCATAGAACTTTGGAGCAAGCTTCTGATGCCCCTTGAGTTTCAAGGAGGATTGCTTGTGAGGATGTAGACAAAGAAAAACCATATCACCGACTTGAAAAGTGTGCTTAGAACGGTGTTGATCGGCTTATTGTTTCATGCAGTTTCTTTCCATGTGAATATTGTCTTGCATAATGTGAAGAATCCAATCTTGGTTTCGAAGAACCGTGTCAACTTCTTGAACTGGTGAATTGTTGGGGGTGTATGGAAGGAGTATTGGAGGTACCTGACCATAAATTGCTTGATATGGAGTCATTTTAGATGCATTATGGTAGTAAGTATTGTACCACCATTCACCGAGAGGGAGCTACTTTTCCCACTGATGTTGTTGTTTAGAGGTTAAGCAACGAAGATATGTTTTGAAATATTTGTTGATGACTTCAGTCTGACCATCTATTGGTCGGTGATAAACTGAACGCATATTCAGTTTGGTGCCTATGAGGTGAAAATGACTTGTGAAAGTTTCATCGCGGTCTGAGACAATAGAAGATGGGATTCCATGAAGATGGAATATCTGGTCCATGAAAATTTGTGCAAATTGGGAGGCAGTATATGGATGCCTGAGAGAAAAAAAAAATGACTATATTTGGAGAGCCGATCAACCAAAACCAAGATTACGATCTTCCCTCCAGATTTAGGGATCCCTTGAATGAATGCCATCGAAATATATTTACAATTCCTTGTAGGGATGGTAAAAGGCTCGAGAAATATAGGAAGGAGTGTAGTTTCACCCTTGTGGCATTGACAGGGAGCACATTCGGCAACAATCTGTTGAATTTCTCATTTCATTCCCTTCCAAAGGAAGTTACGTCATTCCCACTCATACGTTTTGAGGAACCTAGAGTGCTCTATTGATGGAGAAGCTTGGAGTTCATAGAATACCACATGTTTAAGATCTGTGATCTGGGGAAGCACTAGATGACCCTTGTATTTCAGAAGAACCATCCCAAGAGTAATGCGGTACAACAGAAGGTTTACTGGCCAACTGTTGGATGATTTTAGATAAAGAAGATTCATTGACATAGCCTTGTTGAACATAGTGTAACCAATTTGGAATAGGCAAATATCTTTATTATCTTGTAGTTGTCGAGGGTGTTCCTACGTGTCCATCAAAACCAATGCATCAAAAGCATACAAAAGATAACATGCAAGTGATTATGTGTCAAATACAAGCTGTCCAAGAAATTATTTACACCAAATGTGAAGGAGGAAGAGCTCATGAAGAGCATTGACAACACTCACACATGAGATGGTTGGGGAGTGGTTAATAGATGTAGGATCGTACTGAGTTTATTTTGCATGAAGAACCCAAGTATCCAATCAGCCAGAGTAGCCAAAAGCACAAACAAATACCATTTCTATGCTTGAACATTGATAAACAGATGGTGCTAAGTGTTGAATGATCTAGAAATATCCACATGTTAAAGTTGTGCTCATGCAACAATAACGCTCATGAGTTTTCAGCTACCAAAGTGCTAATCCATCTATCAATCCAATTATCACAGGTCAACATGAAATCACTAAGGAATAATTATCTAGTTTATATCTACACCCGGACGATATCAACTATTCAAAATCATTCTGCTGGGAAGAACTGATATGAGTTTAAAATTAAACAGGCAGGGCAAAATTTTCCTACTGGTATTTAGATTTGGACACATATTAGAGTTAGATTATTTCCACTAGAGAAGGCAGCATGGATCCAACTCACTTATGATCCCCTACGAAATAAAATGCATTATTTAAAGGTTTAAAGTTTGTTATTAGAATTTCTTATAGGGAAATGATCACAAACTGCATATCCCGGTTTGTACACATGGAGAACTATGGATTGGGAAGCAGCTGGTAATTAATATATACAATCCAAAAGATCCTGTGGAGTTTGTTCAACACCTTCTTGATATGAGGAATAATATGTCTTGGAGAAGTACGATAAGAAATATGTGGCTAAGCGTCTCTTGTCATTAGAAATTGTTTCAGATGATACCGAGAGGAGTGTAACTGTGAGATTGAAGAAAAAACATGGCTCTTGCGGGTTTATAATTGACTCCCTTTGTAGCTCTCAACTCACAATCAATCATCCCAAAATTCAAGGAAAAGAAGTATTTTAGTTTTAGATTTGGTGGCAAAGTACCTTTTGGATAAATTAGAATTTGTAATTCGATCCTAAATTTTTAGGATAAAGATTAGTTCCATATTTTAATGCACTTGTTTAAAATAGTGTTATTTTTAGCACATAGACAATTAGGGTTTGTTCAAGAATATCTTGTATATATTTTTTTAAGATATTAATTGAATCCAACTAGATTATAAGTTCTAGAGTTTATGGATCAAATATTCATGTGATGATATTTTTTTTATGTGCTTTTTTATGGTGAATGTTTTCTTCTTAGTAAATTTATTCGAATTGGTTGTTTTCTAATATTTCAATAAGTTTAAATGTTTGAGAATATTCTTTGTTGTCTTCTAATATTTGAATAAGATTAAATGTTTCAGAATTCTTCCTTGGTTTCATTTGATTCTATGTCTCATATATTCAAAGTATTTTCACTTTTTTCCTCTAAAGATACTTTATAATTGATCTTTATTTGATGCTCTATTGTAGTGGATTGTCATCTCCATTCAAATTTCAGCTACAATAATAATTTAAGTGTCAAAGAAAGTGTCATCAATCTTGCCTTTGACAACCATAACAATGTATTGGAGAATCCATCATATTTCTTATTATTATTCAAACAATCTTGACTCCATGCCAAATGGTACATATACTCCAACCTTATAGACCACATTATAAACCTTCCCCTTATCTACAAATATAGACATCGTACCAAAGAAGATAGATTGTTGTTGTAGTGGTTACCTTGGGGTTTCTTTGATACAACCCAAATAAATTCTGAGTGATAACATTTTGGCGCAATCTCCAGGGAATGAAAGTTGAACCTTTCTTTGGAGAAATGGAAAATACTAGATCTAATTTTTGAAGGTGGACAGAGGTTAGGAATAGGAGGGATGCATATCATTCACAAGATGACTCCACTGTCAGCAAGATCCAGAAATCAAAGTTTCACTGGTGACTCCACTTTCTCAAGATGGATTCACAATCTACAAGGTATGCTCCTTTGATTAATTCTCATATTCCTGGATTTCCAAATCCCCTTCCCCATATAGAATGGCAGTCATACTTTCCAAAATTCAAAGATCAGGAAGGAGATGATGCTACTCTACATTTAGTTAAGTTTCATATGCACATAAACTAAGAGTTGAATTTCATGAATAATTCAAAGATGTTTATGGTTACTTTGGAAGGAGAAGCAAGATCATGGTACGAAAGATTAAGAATTGCTAGTCTTTATTCCCTTAAATATTTCTATTCAGTATTTTGCAAAAATTATAAAGCAAACTACCCTTCTTTACTGTTGGTTGAAAACTTCTGTGGAAATATTGAAAATATTTTTCTAACACATGGGAATTAATATTGACCATGATGAACTAATGGAGGGAGAAATCAAGGAATACCTATCCGATTTATCTAATAATCAAGAGGAAATAGGAGAGACTAGTTTCCATCGTACCCAAGAAAATATTTAGCAAACAGTGGAGCTCCCTTTGGCTGAAAATGAAACTTATCATGATCGTGATGTAAATACCCATGTTCCCTCTCCTTAGATAGATGAAGGCCTGCAGCCAGTTTGCCATATTTTTCATGATCAAAATACAAGTTAGGACAACCATTTCAAGGTTTCTTTGTCTCATTTTATTCGCTGAAATCTTGTCTCATGAAGAAGTATATGAAAATCAGATCCCTGAAATTGTTTTCATGTAAATTCTAGGCAGTGAATTTGTTCAGGTTGATGAATTTTCCCATTTGCAAGAGGATCAGGTGGTAGGAAATGTTTCCCTTCATTCTTTTGAAAATTAAAATAATAGTCTTCAAACAAAGCTACCAAAATTTAATCAGACGAAATAAGAATTGTTTGATGAACAAGAGGATAGTCTCGATCCACATAATACGGCTATTATATTTGAAGATGTTAAAAAATGTTTGGATATTTTTATTGATAAATCCGTTGTTTCCATTTTCTTTGAGGATGATCTTAGCCATAACAAAATGGACTAAGGAGAAGTTATAAACGATCATTTTCCTTTTCCTTTGGATCATCAAGACAAGGTGATTTTTCATGTTTTCCAAGATCCCGTGGCAAGTCTGTTGCAATCTTGAGGGAAGGAATATCTTGTGTTTTACACATGATATGGAGTCCAGTTTCATTATAAGTTGTCATCCTTTACATTTTTCTATCTGGTTAAGGAAGGTGTGAGCAGAGATCAAGCAACTAACCATCTCATTTCTTGGTTGCACTGGATATTCTGTATCGCCTAATTGGGAATATTACCCCAGCTTCTTAGGGTAGGATGGATTGTACATAATTGTGTGTCAAACGCAAGTTGTGGAGGACATTATTTACACTAAATGTAAAGGACGAAGAGCTCACGAAGAGTTTTGACAACACTCACACATGAGATGCTTGCGGACCAGTTAATAAATGTAGGCTTGTACATAGTTTATTTTGCATGAAGAACCCGAGTATCCGATCACCGAGAGTGGAAAAAACAAATGGATGAATACCATTGCTATACTCAAACATTGATAAAGAGATGTTGCTAAGTGTTGAATGATATTGAAGTATCCACATGTTAAATTTGTGCTTTGGAAACAATCACACTCATTATTTTTTTTAAGCTTCCAAAGCACTAATCAAGTTATCAATCCAATGATCACAAGTCGACATGAAATCACTGATGAAGACTTCTCTAGTTTAGATCTACACCCCGATGAGATCAACGATTCAAAATCATTCCACTATCATTCCACTGGGAAAAAGTGATATGAGGTTAAAATTAAATGAGAAGAGCGTAATTTTCCTGCTGGTATTTAGATCTGGACATGTGTTAGCGTTATATTCATTTTGCTAGATAAGGCGGCATGGATCCAACTCACTTATGATCTATTGTGGAAAAAACTGCATTATTTATAGGTTTAAAGTCTGTTATTAGAATTTCTTATAGGGAAATGATCACAAACTGCATATCCCGGTTTGTACACATGGAGAACTATGGATTGGGAAGTAGCTGGTAATCAATATATAGAATCCAAAATATCCAATGGAGTTTGTTCAACACCTTCTTGATATGAAGAATAATATATCTTGGAGAAGTACGATAAGAAATATGTGGCTAAGCGTCTCTTGTCATTAGAAATTGTTTCAGATGATACCGATTGAGTCTAATTGTGAGATTGAAGAAAAAATGTGGCTCTTGTGGGTTTAGCATTGACTCTCTTTGTAGATCTCAACTCACAATCAATCATCACAAAATTGAAGGAAAAGAAGTATTTTAGTTTTCGATTTGGTGGCAGAGTACCTTTTGGATAAATCAGAATTTGTAATTCGATCCTAAATTTTCAGGATAAAGATTAGTTCCATATTTTAAGGCACTTGTTTAAAATAGTGTTATTTTTAGCACATAGGCGATTAGGGTTTGTTCAAGAATATCTTGTATATATTTTTTAAGATATTAATTGAATCTGACTGGATTATAAGTTTTAGAGTTTATGGACCAAATATTCATGTGATGATATTTTTTTTTATGTGCTTTTTTATGGTGAACGTTTTCTTCTTAGTAAATTTATTCGAATTGGTTTTTTTCTAATATTTCAATAAGTTTAAATGTTTGAGAATATTCTTTGTTGTCTTCTAATATTTGAATAAGATTAAATGTTTCAGAATTATTCCTTGGTTTGGTTTGATGCTATGTCTCATATATTCAAAGTATTTTCACTTTTTTCCTCTAAAGATACTTTATAATTGATCTTTATTTGATGCTCTATTGTAGTGGATTGTCATCTCCATTCAACTTTCAGCTACAATAATAATTTAAGTGTCAAAGAAAGTGTCATCAATCTTTCCTTTGAAAACCATAACAATGTATCGGAGACTCCATCAGATTTCTTATTATTATTCAAACAATCTTGACTCTATGCCCAATGATACATATACTCCAACCTTACAAACCACATTATAAAACTTCCCCTTATCTAAAAATATAGACATCATACCAAAGAAGTTAGATTGTTGTTGTAGTGGTTACCTTGGTGTTTCTTTGATACAACCCAAAGAAATTCTGAGTGGTAACATTTTGGCGCAATCTCCAGGGAATGAAAGTTGAACCTTTCTTTGGAGAGATGGAAAATACTAGATCTAATTTTTGAAGGTGGACAGAGGTTAGGCATAGGAAGGATGTATATCATTCACAAGATGACTCCACTGTCAGCAAGATCCAGAAATCAAAGTTTCACTGGTGACTCCACTGTATCAAGATGGATTCACAATCTGCAGGGTATGCTCCTATGAATAATGCTCATATTCCTGGCTTTCCAAATCCCCTTCCCCATATAGAATGGAAATCATACTTTCCAAAATTCAGAGATCAGGAAGGAGATGATGCTGCTCTACATTTAGTTAAGTTTCATATGCACATACTTAAACTAAGAGTTGAATTTCATGAATAATTCAAAGATGTTATGGTTACTTTGGAAGGAGAGGCAATATCATGGTATGAAAGATTAAGACTTGCTAGTCTTTATTCCCTTGAAGATTCTATTCATTATTTATCAAAAATTATAAAGCAAGCTACCCTTCTTTACTGTTGGTTGAAAACTTCTGTGGAAATATTGAAAATATTTTTCTAACACATGGGAATTAATATTGACCATGATGAACTAATGGAGGGACAAATCAAGGAATGCCTATCTGATTTATCTAATAATCAAGAGGAAATAGGAGAGACTATTTTCCATCGTACTCAATAAAATATTCAACAAATAGTGGAGCTCCCTTTGGCTGAAAATGAAACTTGTCATGATCCTTATGTAAATACTCATGTTCCCTCTCCTTAGATAGATGAAGGTCTACAACCAATTTGCCATATTTTGCATGATCAAAATACAAGTTAGGACAACCATTTAAAGGTTTCTTCATCTCATTTTATTCACTGAAATCTTGTCTCATGAAGAAGTATATGAAAATCAGATCTCTAAAATTGTTTGGATGTAAATTCTAGGCAGTGAATTAGTTCAGGTTGATGAATTTTCACATTTGCAAGAGGATCAGGTGGTAGGAAATGTTTCCCGCCATTCTTTTGAAAATTAAAATAATAGTCTTCAAACAAAGCTACCAAAATTTAATGAGACCAAATAAGAATTGTTTAATGAACAAGAGGATAGTCTCGATCCACATAATATGGCTATTATATTTGAAGATGTTAAAAAATGTTTGGATATTTTTATCGATAAATCTGTTGTTTCCATTTTATTTGAGGATGATATTAACCATAACAAAATGGACTAAGGAGTAGTTATAAACGATAATTTTCCTTTTCCTTTGGATCATCAAGACAAGGTGATTTTTCATGTTTTCCAAGATCCCATGGCAAGTCTGTTGCAATCTTGAGTGAAGGAATATCTTGTGTTTTACACATGATATGGAGTCCAGTTTCGTTATAAGTTGTCATCCTTTACATTTTTCTATCTGGTTAAGGAAGGTGTGAGCAGAATTCAAGTGACTAACCATCTCATTTCATGGTTGCACTGGATATTCTGTATTGCCTAATTGGGAATATTCTCCCAGCTTCTTAGGGTAGGATGGATTGTACATAATTGTGTGTCAAACGCAAGTTTTGGAAGACATTATTTAACCCAAATTTAAAGGAGGCAGAGCTCACGAAGAGTTTTGACAACACTCACACATGAGATGCTTGCGGACCAGTTAACAGATGTAGGCTTGTACAGAGTTTATTTTGCATGAAGAACCCGAGTATCCGATCACTGAAAGTGGCAAAAACAAATGGATGAATACGATTGCTATGCTCAAACATTGATAAAGAGATGGTGCTAAGTGTTGAATGATCTTGAATTATCCATATGTTAAAGGTGTGATTTGGAAACAATCACACTCATTATTTTTTGAACCTTCCAAAGCACTAATCAAGGTATCAATCCAATGATCACAAGTCGACATGAAATCACTGATGAAGACTTCTCTAGTTTAGATATATACCTCGATGAGATCAACGATTCAAAATCATTCCACTATCATTCCACTGGGAAAAAGTGATATGAGGTTAAAATTAAATGAGAAGCGCGTAATTTTCCTGCTGGTATTTAGATCTGGACATGTGTTAGCGTTATATTCATTTCAATAGTTAAGGCGGCATGGATCCAACTCACTTATGATCCGTTGTGGAATAAACTGCATTATTTAAATGTTTCAACTTTGTTATTAGAATTTATTATAGGGAAATGATCATAAACTGCATAACCCGGTTTGTACAGATGGATAACTATGGATTGGGAAACAACTAGTAATACCGTCTCTTGTCATTAGAAATTGTTTCAGATGATACCGAGAGGAGTGTAATTGTGAGATTGAAGAAAAAGCGTGGCTCTTGTGGGTTTAGTATTGAATCTCTTTGTAGCTCTCAACTCACAATCAATCATCCCAAAATTCAAGGAAAAGAAGTATTTTAGTTTTAGATTTGGTGGCAAAGTACCTTTTGGATAAATCAGAATTTGTAATTCGATCCTAAATTTTCAGGATAAAGATTAGTTCCATATTTTAAGGCACTTGTTTAAAATAGTGTTATTTTTAGCACATAGACAATTAGGGTTTGTTCAAGAATATCTTGTATATATATTTTTAAGATATCAATTGAATCCGACTAGATTATAAGTTCTAGAGTTTATGGACCAAATATTCATGTGATGATATTTTTTTTATGTGCTTATTTATGGTGAATGTTTTCTTCTTAGTAAATTTATTTGAATTGGTTGTTTTCTAATACTTCAGTAAGTTTAAATGTTTGAGAATATTCTTTGTTGTCTTGTAATATTTGAATAAGATTAAATGTTTCAGAATTCTTCCTTGGTTTCGTTTGATGCTATGTCTCATATATTCAAAGTATTTTCACTTTTTTCCTCTAAAGATACTTTATAATTGATCTTTATTTGATGCTCTATTGTAGTGGAGTGTCATCTCCATTCAACTTTCAGCTACAATAATAATTTAAGTGTCAAAGAAAGTGTCATTAATCTTTCCTTTGACAAACATAACCATGTATCGGATAATCCATCAGATTTCTTATTATTATTCAAACAATCTTGACTCCATTCCCAATGGCACATATAATCCAACCTTACAGACCACATTATAAACCTTACCCTTATCTACAAATATAGACATCGTACCAAAGAAGTTAGATTGTTGTTGTAGTGGTTACCTTGGGGTTTCTTTCATGCAACCCAAAGAAATTCTGAGTGATAACATTTTGGCGCAATCTCCAGGGAATGAAAGTTGAACATTTCTTTGGAGAAATGGAAAATACTAGATCTAATTTCTGAAGGTGGACAGAGGTCAGGCATAGGAAGGATGTATATCATTCACAAGATGACTCCACTGTTAGCAAGATCTAGAAATCAAAGTTTCACTGGTGACTCCACTGTCTCAAGATGGATTCACAATCTGCAAGGTATGCTCCAATGAATAATTCTCTTGGCTTTCCAAATCCCCTTCCCCATATAGAATGGTAGTCATACTTTCCAAAATTTAGAGATCAGGAAGGAGATGATGCTTCTCTACATTTAGTTAAGTTTCATATGCACATACTTAAACTAAGAGTTGAATTTCATGAATAATTCGAAGATGTTTATGGTTACTTTGGAAGGAGAAGTAAGATCATGGAACCAAAGATTAAGACTTGCTAGTCTTTATTCCCTTGAAGATTTCTATTCAGTATTTTGCAAAAATTGTAAAGCAAGCTACCCTTCTTTACTGGTGGTTGAAAACTTCTGTGGAAATATTGAAAATATTTTTCTAACACATGGGAATTAATATTGACCATGATGAACTAATGGAGGGATAAATCAAGGAATACCTATCCGATTTATCCAATAATCAAGAGGAAATAGGAGAGACTAGTTTCCATCGTACTCCAGAATATATTCAGCAAATAGTGGAGCTCTTTTTGGCTAAAAATGAAACTTGTCATGATCTTCGTGTAAATACTCATGTTCCCTCTCCTTAGATAGATGAAGGCCTGCAGTCAGTTTGCCATATTTTGCATGATCAAAATACAAGTTAGGACAACCATTTAAAGGTTTCTTCGTCTCATTTTATTCGCTGAAATCTTGTCTCATAAAGAAGTATATGAAAATCAAAGCTATGAAATTGTTTGCATGTGAATTCTAGGCAGTGAATTAGTTCAGGTTGATGAATTTTCACATTTGCAAGAGGATTAGGTGGTAGGAAATGTTTCCCTTAATTATTTTGAAAATTAAAATAATAGTTTTCAAACAAAGCTACCAAAATTTAATGGACCAAATAAGAATTGTTTGATGAACAAGAGGATAGTCTCGATCCACATAATATGGCTATTATATTTGAAGATGTTAAAAAATGTTTGGATATTTTTATCGATAAATATGTTGTTTCCATTTTCTTTGAGGATGATATTAACCATAACAAAATGGACTAAGGAGCAGTTATAAACAATAATTTTCCTTTTCCTTTGGATCATCAAGACAAGGTGATTTTTCATGTTTTCCAAGATCCCATGGCAAGTCTGTTGCAATCTTGAGTGAAGGAATATCTTGTGTTTTACACATCATATGGAGTCCAGTTTCATTATAAGTTGTCATCCTTTACATTTTTCTATCTAGTTAAGGAAGGTGTGAGCAGAATTCAAGCGACTAACCATCTGATTTCATGGTTGCACTAGTTATTCTGTATTGCCTAATTGGGAAGATTCTCCCAGCTTCTTAGGGTATGATGGATTGTACATAATTGTGTGTTAAACGCAAGTTGTGGAAGACATTATTTACACCAAATGTAAAGGAGGAAGAGCCCGCAAAGAGTTTTGACAACACTCACACATGAGATGCTTGCGAACCAGTTAATAGATGTAGGTTTGTACAGAGTTTATTTTGCATGAAGAACCCGAGTATCCAATGATTGAGAGTGGCAAAAACAAATGGATGAATACCATTTCTATGCTCAAACATTGATAAATAGATGGCGCTAAGTGTTGAATGATCTTGAAGCATCCACATGTTAAAGTTGTGCTTTGGAAACAATCACACTCATTATTTTTTTAAGCTTCCAAAGCACTAATCAAGGTATCAATCCAATGATCACAAGTCGACATGAAATCGCTGATGAAGACTTCTCTAGTTTAGATCTACACCCCGATGAGATCAACGATTCAAAATCATTCCACTATCATTCGACTGGGAAAAAGTGATATGAGGTTAAAATTAAATGACAAGAGTGTAATTTTCCTGCTGGTATTTAGATCTGGACATATGTTAGCATTATATTCATTTCACTATATAAGGCAGCATGGATCCAACTCACTTATGATCCGTTGTGGAATAAACTGCATTATTTAAAGGTTTTAAGTTTGTTATTAGAATTTATTATAGGGAAATGATCACAAACTACATAACCTGATTTGTCCACATGGAGAACTATGGATTGGGAAGCTACTAGTAATAAATCTAGAGAAGTGAAAAGATCTAGTGGATTTTTTTCAACACCTTCTTGATATGAAGAATAATATGTATTGGAGAAGTACTATAAGAAATATGTGGCTAAGCATCTCCTATCATAAGAAATTGTTTTAAATGATACTGAGAGGAGCGTATGTTGTATTTTCTCCCTCCTCCAAGGATCCTAACCTAGGTTCAGTCCGTTCTTCTTAGCGCAACAAATCCCAAGATATCGGCCCAATAGAGCAGATATCGGTCAGCATCACCTACGACGCAGATGCAGTCTCACTCGATATATCTCTCTCAATGGGTAACTGCGAGAACCATGTTTCCATAGTTGGGTAGGGGATTTATAGTACCTCGGTCCCTTACCAAGGAGCTCAAAAAATCATGCGGGTGGATTATCTATGCTTAGTTTGAACAATTATACTGTGACCCATCTTATCTTATGCAACTTATTATAACAATAACCTTTATGCAACATACTTGTATTCAACTGATACAATGTGATTGATATACATCTATTCATTCATAAGAAAATCTATAATCATCTATACAATGCAACATTTAAACAAGTAACTCAAACATATTCAACATTCACACATATACAAAAGATATAATGTGGAAAACCATCCGGACAAAAACCACAAAGGTGCTCTTCATCTAGCATGAGAAATATATGCACCTTTCATCTATGCACTAAGCTGCAGACTCTATTCTCGATCTTCTTCTCTATCTTTAAAGACTCTTTCTTCCTCTCATGCTCTCTTATCGTCTCTACGCTTTTTTTCTACTCATATTTACTAATGTCCACACACAACTTGGATTGATTCAACCTCTCCTATACTTCTGTGCACTCATATGTAGAATCTTCAACGCATATGCACTCAGCAACACTAACAAACAACAATATATAGAGCAACTAACAATCTAACAATAGAGAAGCTAACCCTCATACAAATTGGGTTCCTTCTTTTATAGACTCTTTTACATACTCTTTTATTGTTTGTTTCTCAGTCGACATCCTATACTTAGCCAATAGGTTGTCTTTCCTATTCTAGTAACACCTAACGGTAGGAACTAACATCCTTCCTTACAAAGATACTTGCATACATTTGGTTTCCACTGGATATAGCCAAACTCGTACCCACAATCATTATGGCCTGCCACTTTCTAACAATTACACCTTACTATCGTTTTATAGCCATTATGCTACTTGCATGCCTTTGCATGCCTTCTAATACTATTATTTCATTGCATATTCCCTTGTCACACTCCTTCATTCTGTCACAACTTCCTCTTTTGTTGTGCATATTCCTTCTTCTTCCATCCTGTCACTGCTTCTGTCATGTCTCCTTTCTCTTTTTCTTTCATGTCGTTGTAGCTGTCACATCTCCTTTCTCTTCTTCTTTAGCCCTTCTCCATACTCAGGTCTAATTCTAAGTGAATTCTTCCTTCCTTTCCCTAGGCCCAATAGCCCCCAACACTCACCCGTGGCTTGTCCCAAGCCACTTGAAGCTATTCCTCCATGTCCTTCCTTGTGCTGAATTTACAATGAAAATATTCCAAGATTTTTGCCACTTTCTCGGCTTCCAAAGAAGCTAGAGTAGCTAACAAAGAAGCTCTACTTAGAGAAGATGATCAAGCTCTAGCCATCCATACTAAAGGAAGAAAACAATCAAACTTCAAGAAGGGTAGTCATAAACCTTCAAAGAACAAGTTTCAAAATAAAAGAATAAACAATCAGAAGAAATATTACTCAAAGTATCAATGCTATAACTGTCATAAGATAGAACACCTTACCAGAGAGTGTCCATCATCAAAGAATAAGAACAACAAAAGACATCATGCTCATCTAGTTGAAGATGAGGAAGAAGATGAAAGACCTCGAAATAGACTAACAAAAGAAGAATATGCACTATTCTTTGCACTCTCTAGCTCTGTAACACCTAGAGAAGATACATGGCTTATTGATGGTGGTGCTTCAAAACACATGATAGGGAAGAAGCAAACTCTATCAAGACTTGAAGAAAATATCTCTCCTAAAAAAGTATCATTAGGATATGACTATCAATATCCCATCAAAGGTATTGGTGAATGAAGCTACAAGATTGATTCTAGGACTTCCATGAAGATGAAGGAAGTACTATATGTACCAGGTTTGAAAAATAACCTACTTTCCATCTCAACACTAGATAAGAAAGGATATAGAGTTTCTTTTATAAATGGACAAGTACTTATGTGGTCCAAAGGAAAGACACTTGAATATGCTATGGTAATTGGCGAAGAAGAAGGAGGACTGTACAAACTCAAAGGACATCCATAGACATCCCTTTTCCATGAGACTACTAGCTCAAGTGAACTATGGAATATGAGGATTACTTGCATCAACTACAAAGCATTTCCCTATGTGAGCAAGGTGGTAACCGAGTTACCATATCTAAAGATTGATCATGAGGGAACTTGCAAAGGATGTCAAGAGGAAAGAACATCAAGAATCCATTTCTGAAAAGTGAAACAAATACTAAAGGTACATTGGAATCAATTCATTATGATGTATGTGGTCCTATTCCCTCCATATCATTAAGTGGATATGAATATTATGTCACATTTATTGATGACTATTCAAGAAAGACATGGATATACTTCTTGAAGAACAAGAGTGAAGTGTTTGGGAAATTCAAGAAATTCAAAGCCTTTATAGAGAACCATTCAAAAATAAGAATCAAGACACTTAGATTAGATAATGGTGGAGAATATACTTCAAAATAATTTGAAGCATTTTACAAGGAGGATGGAATCAAGAGGGAACTAACCACTCCCTACAATCCTCAATAGAATGGTATTGTATAAATAAAAGAATAGAATCATTATGGAAGTAATGAAGACAATGATTCATGACCAAGACCTCCCCATGCACCTATGGGATGAAGCAACAAGAAAAACCATATATGTGCAAATTAGATTGTCTCACAGTGCTCTAGGATTCAAGACTCCTGAATAAATGTATACATGAAATAAACCTGAATTGAGCCATCTTAAGATATTTTCATGTCTAGTTGATGTACATATTTCGAAAGAGAAAAGAACCAAGTTGGATCCTTCTGGAAAGAAGGGGATATTTGTTGGATACTGTGAAGTCTCCAAATCCTTCAGGATATACATTTCAAGATTCCATCATATCGATATTAGTAGGGATGTAACATTTTATGAAGAGACAACTCTTAAGAAATACATAAGGTGTTATCTTGAAGAAGTACATGAAGAGGATGTACCTTCCAGAATGATAGAAGCTGAACCCTCTCCTGAAATAGTAGCATCTGAAGATCATGATATGATAAACCTCAAGAATACCCTAATATTGATATATATCAAAAGAGAAAAACTTCTTGGGTAAGATAAATCATACAAAAAGTAGAGAAATATGGATCTCCAAGAGGATCCACAAGAACAAGCAAAAGATCAAAACCATACTCCAGTTATGTAGCTTTGATGTGTGACCTTGTAGATCAATAACCCACTAGCTACGAGGAAGATGCACAAAAGAAAGAGTGGGTGGAAGAAATGACAAAAGAATACCTGTCAATAATGAAGAATGATGTTTGGGACATAGTACCCAAACCATAAAACAAGAGTGTGGTATTTTTGAAATGGATCCACAGTATAAAACGTGCTGCTGATGGAAGTATTGAAAAATACAAAACAAGATTTGTGGCTAGTGGGTTCTCTCAGAAAGAGGGGATTGATTATGAAGAGACATTTGCTCCAGTAGCAAGGTACACTTCCATTAGAACGATCATGGAACTTGCTTCCATGATGAAGTGGGATATACACCAAATGGATGTAAAGACAAAATTCTTGAATGATATGATTGAGGAAGAGGTTTACATTGAACAACCACAAGGATTTGAGGTCGAAGATAGAGTGACTCATGTATGTAAGTTGAAAAATGATCTATATGGACTAAAGCAAGCTCCTAGAGCTGTGTATGGTAGAATAGATATATTATTGACAAGATTGAGATTTACCAAAAGTAAAGCTGATACTAACCTTTAGATGAAGATTATGGATGATGAACCTGCCATACTATTACTATATGTGGATGATATATTTCTGACTGGAAATGGGAAACATATCACATAAAGAAAGAAGAATCTAGCCAAATAATTTGAGATGAAAGATCTTGGATTGATGCATTATTTCGTCAGACTAGAAATATGGATGAGCCTAGAAGGAATATTTATGAACCAAGGAAAGTATGTAGTAGAAATATTGAAAATATTTGATATGTTGGATTGTAAATCCATGGCCACACCTATGGAAATCAACATGAATTTGTTCTCTGATGAATCATCAGAGTTAGTGGATATGACTCAGTACGTACAAACATATTATTGGGTCATTGATGTATCTGAAAAATACAAGGATAGATATATGCTTTGTTGCAAACACCTTAAGTCAGTATCTAGTTAAACCTAGTTGGTTCACCTGATAGCTGCAAAGAATGTGATGAGGTAGCTAAAAGGTATAATAGATTTGGGACTTTACTATGGTAGAGATCATGGCTACAATTCGTATGGATATACCAATTCAGATTGGGCAGGAAGTGTTGCAGATAGAAAGAGAACCTCAAGTGGATGCTATTATCTGGGATCCACCATGATCCCATGGTTTAGTAAGAAACAATCCAGTGTTTCTCTCAGCATAGGTGAAGCAAAGTGCATAACAATTTTCTTTAATAGTTGTGAAGCGATATGGCTTCAGAAATTGATGTCAGGTCTATTTGACATGGATTTGGATACCACAGTGATTCTTTGTGACAACCAGAGTTGCATAAAGTTAACATAGAATCCAGTGTCCCATGATAAATCAAAGCACATAGAAATCTGATACTTCTATATAAGGGATATGGTACAAAAGAGAGCTATAAAGCTCTAGTATGTGACTACCGATGAGAAAGTTGTTGATGTGCTAACCAAGCATTTATCTCGAGTAAAGTTTGAATATTTTCATGACAAGTTTGGTGTAGTTCAAAAAGACTTTCCTTGCAAGGAGGAACAATGATGATACTGCAAAATTTCCTTGCAAGAAGGAATGATGAATATATGGACTCTCTTCAGAAAGGAAGAAAAAGTCAAAGATATGGACTCTCCTGGCGGAAAGGAAGAACAAGTCGAAGATATGAACCCTCCTTGGACAAAGGGGGAGCAGGTTGATGATATGGATCCTCCCTAGAAAGGGGGAGTGATGATAATATTGCCATTGATGATAGTGAAACTCTAGTATGAAATAGGCCAAGTACGCCTGAAGATGCTCACAAGGTTTGACATTCACTTGTGGACGATACTATCCTCCCTTAAAGATGGTTTTGTAGGAAATATCACTCTATTCCTGAGAGTGGTCCTTACTAGATAAGGATGGACCAACAGACGTTACTCTCGCATGGAGAGTAACCGCATTCATCTGTGAATACCGTAGAATAACACTCACTTAGTACTGGTCCTAACTTTGAAGCTGAGGATTCTCTACAATGAGTCCTTAAACTACAACAAAAAATTGTGATTAACGTCTCTTTTAGCTTCCTTTTTAGTGTCCACTACCAATTTTAGTGTAATTTTCATCATTTTTTGGACAAAGTGGACGCTTTTCCACGGGATGGCGCTTTTAGTGTCCCCAACAACATTTGATAGACCCTAATTACATTTGATTGGCCCTAACAACATGACGATGATGCATTACAATAATTATGATGGAGCATATGGATATGAGTTGGTAAGTATAAGAATATATCATCCATTCTTGTGAGGTAGTACGGCTCCTTTCTCATTATTATCGCAATCAAATTGATGATGACCACGACGAATACAATGATGTTGACTTATTGTATGATGATGACGACTATGTGGATGTCAATGATGATTATGCATGTGGTAGCACTTTTGGATCCTAATTGAGTCTAGTGACACCTAAGTGTATGTAACACATCTAAACAACCCTATTATCATCGAAATGACTTTAACGACATATAAATTACCTTAACAATTATATGACATGAATCATAATGGTGACGAGTGATTAAGAACACTAATGGCATATGAGTGACCATAATGAAAATGATGAAGATGATTTTGTTGATGATGTACTTAATGCTGACGACGATGATGATAATGAGTATGATTATCAATATGATGTTGATGTACCATATGGCATTGATGATGATGATGATGATGACAACGTCAATTTCCACGATGATGATTCATGTCATAATACTTCTGGATACTGCAGGACTTGAGATATTGAAGTTAATAACAAGTAATAGAGGTTGTTAGGTGTTGACCATAAAATTATTGTTATTCATTGGGATTTACATCGACTGATAAGGCCATTGGGTTTAGTAGTTCCCCCATCCCCCCACCCCTACACTCCCCCTTGCAGAAAGATAGTTATGCAAGACCACCTATCATGGTGCTACCAAAATGTCACCCTATAAGGTTGTTTTGGACAACCCCCCCATCCATACCCTCATATTTACCAAGAACATCCAAGGCACAAGAAGTGGATAACAATCTTAACACAAAAGCTAACTTTCTTTGTACTCTTAAGGACATTTTTGTCTTGGTTTAAAATGGAATGAAGCAACAAGCATTTCAATAATGCTCATATGTTACTTTGAAGAAGTGTATCAAATGTGTTTACATCTTTGGCCTTATAAGCAGACATCTCTCAAGGAAAAAAGCAACTAGTTTCTCAAGTTTTATGGCACCTATCGAATCTTCTAGCATTACGCTACACTATTGACCAATGTTTGATTCCCAGGGAATTTATTTTACATAGTAAAAGAGTGATTGAAAACATAGAGGTAAATGCCCAACTTATAACACTAGAAGATGGGCATTCACATGGACACACACACACACACACATTGCATATCTAAGCTTGTCTATACGTACTCTTCGAGAGTGACTTTTACTTGGCACTTTAAGTTAATAACAAAGCTTTGAGAGATATGGGTTGAACTTATAACACCAAGACACAATGACTTGTGTAGAGAATGGATGATGTATTTTATTGGGGGTGAATTTCAAAGATACTCTTCTTTTTCTAATGACGTGTGTCTTATTACTTGATGCACCTTTGAGATGATTTATTTTGGCTATGGGAGTAGATGCAATATTGTGTAGAGGAGATATCAGTAATTCTAGTATGTCAACAATCCAAGTTCACTTTAAAACACAGTTTGGATCCCCTTTATGTAGGGAATGCAATGACTAGAGATGAGGATTATTTTAAAGTTTGACAAGTATTTTTTTTCCTCCATATGAAGGTACATTTCAGGTCCATAGGATTCAAGTGGTCATAGATGCTGGAAGACTAGCATCAGATGCTTTTACAACCTTATCAGTGAAGGGCGTTTTCATGAATCTCAGCAACCCATTCATAGTCTTAGAATGGTACATGTTCATAATTTTGGCATTCTCCAGCTCAATTTCCCATACACGGTCATATAAATTGTACATTTTCAAATCCCCCTGTCAAATTATATCCTTTATCATTTCAGAAACTTTAAGTAAATTCAACTGAATCGAATTGCTTACCATGATTTTGATTTCATGTGTTCCCTCCAAATGAGTAAGAAATTGATACATACATTGTAATAGCACATCAAACTCTTGTAATGTTCGGTTGTTTATCCTGAAATTTTTAACAAAGTTGATTCCAGATTAACCCCATACACTGTGCTTATGCTTGAAATATAGCTGTAATCGTATTCATTCCCTTATCTTTAAAACTTAGCTCTAAAACATGTAGTGTTACTCATTTTTAAGCGAGTTCTTTGAGGAGAAATTAAAGGAAAAATCATTTATTAAAGAAAAATGTAGCCCCTTGGATCTTTCTCCTGTACGTTTTTGAAATATAAATAATATCAAAATCTGATAAATGTCCCATTAAAAAAAAATAATCTCCCTGAAAAAAAAAACATGAACAAAAAATACAATCTTCAGGTTATATAAGAACAAAAAGTAGAGCTAGTGACATAATTCCCAAAACTAAAAAACTTTGAGAACCGAACCTTCTAAATCTTCCCATTCTTCTATGGCAGCATGATTTACCTTTCTTCAATACTATTAATCATCTAGAAATGTACAAAAAATGAAGGGGAATTAGTGCAAGAGGAGATCAATTCCCCCCCTTTGTATTATACTGATCGATCCAATATGCATTCCTAGAGCCTGTTTGAGAGCCTATCAACAACTGTGTTGTTCTCTCAGTAGACATCATGATAGTAATAATAATAAGATAAGATTCAAATCGCACATGACACATTTATTTTTCCTGGAAAAATAACTGTTTTTATTCGAGAAGATGAGAAATTACATTCCTAATCTGCTGCTACTCTTTCAAAGCATTAAAAAAAACTCTTTATCAGCTTCCTCCAAAAACAGACTCCTAATACTTCTTTAGCTTGATGGTTGTTTATTAAAAGAGCACAGAGACGACCCTTTAACTATCTTGTCTTCAGTCCTATACATTTCCATAATGGTATTATGTCTTTTTTTCTGATAGAAAACAGAAAGATCAATTTTTAATTGGCATTATGGCCTGGAACTTTAAACAGATTTCGATGATCATATCTATAGAAGTCTCCTTAAATAATAGATTCCGAGACATAATTTCTCCAACAGAGTTGGGGGAAAGACAAAGAAGCGACGAAAAGGAGATGGACAAAAGACACAGGCCATAAAGAGGTTGCAGTCACAGCAAAGGGAATCTTCAAACAGAGTATGTACATTGTAGAACCTTGGCACCTTGGTATATAAATATAGTTTTTATAGACTTTTTATATGACCTTGGCATATAGTTATATCTACTAATTTTATTTTATTATTTAAAAAAAACATTTAGTTTTCTTTAAAATTTTAATTTTATGTGTTTAAACAACTTAAATAAAAACATTCATACATTATTATAATTATGATAAATTAAAAATATATATTCATAAATCACTATATTTTGAATTAAAAAATTAAAAAAAATCAATATATAACAAATATTTGAAATTGTGTTTTATTGTGGATGTGTGCACCTCATTTTATAAAAAATATGGTATAAATTCAACTATTTTTATTAATTTTTTATCCCAATCAAATTCAATTCAAATTGGAATTGAATTGTTGTTAGAATTATTAATCTACCTACTTAATTGGAATTTTGGCTATAAAGGTTTGTTTTTTACCCTTTCAAAAAACATTAAAAAAACCAAAAAAAATCATTCAAATTAAAAAAACCCTCTAATCGTACTAAAAACTTATCTTCTTAGCTTTCGTCATGTAAATGTTAGAACCATACAACTAACTTGTATTGAACTAAACCTACGAGACCAAAACAATTCCCCATCTTCCTATACCAAAGTTTAGAAATCTTAACCCTAGCGGTTTGTTATAACAACAGTTACTCACTTCCATTAAATCCTCGATACCAAGCTCCCATTCTTCATTGGTTTTATCATACGTGCCTGCATCGAAATCCGCTCGGTACCTTTGAAGTGACTGGAACTTGTCGATCCCTCTTTGTTTTTATTTGGCTCCCAGGTATGTTTTTCTCTGTTTATTTTGTTTACTCATCCTACATTCGGCTTGTCTTCGAATTGTTTGAAAATTTTTATCAATAGATTGTAGCAATAGACATAGGCCAAATTCTATTATATGTTCCCCATTTCTGGTATAACCCTCCTCTAGATCATCGTTACACACCTTTATTTTTCAAGGATTTGGCATTTGTGAGCACGGTTTGTTGAAGTTCCTCTTATGGTAGAGACACCCATTAGCTATTTTTATTTTAAAAGTTCATATATTTAGTATTCCAACTAGTTGTTAGTCAAAATTCTCTGCATTTTAGCCATACCTTGTTGAGATCAGATTTATGTCAATTTCGATTGCTCTCTTCAACTTGTAATAAAAATACCTTCAATTTGAAACTGTAGGGAATTTTGCAATTGGTATATAGAAATTAGCAAATTGACAAGTTAAAAAATAAAGGTCTCTGCAGTAACAATGGTCAATGTTAAATAAAATATGATTCCAATCAGAGCAAACCTAGGTTGTGTATTCAGTAACTACTTAGACTATTCTTATAAAGTTTGAGTAACCTCTTTTCCACAATTAATAGATAATAGAGTTGAGTTGAAATAGCAAAATTTGGATGTTAGTTTCACAACAACACTCAACTAGAGGTATTGTGGATAATTCAAGAATGGAGATCCTTCAACAAAGTTAAAGCAATGCTTGCTTGTGACATGTTTTGTTGTGGAGTCTAAGTTCCATATACATTTTACTTTATTTTTGGTTTGGATCATTTTTGTGACAGACATTTGTATTAAAGACCCTTACTTCTGAAATGGGAACTTCTGCGGCAATGCATCGCTATTTTTAGTAGTTCCTGTCGTGCATGATGAAAATCACCATTGAAGTCTTTTTAGACACACTGATTTAGTTTTAGACGTATCACAGTCAAGAATTGAATGTGAAAGCCTATACAAACTAACCATCCATTTGTTGCATTCATCACTAATAAAAGGATTTAGTTGGTAGTTTTATTACTTGAAGTTACTGCTGTATCAATCATGAATAACAACATCTTTCTAATACTTTTGATGGGAAAATAGCTACAACATCTTATGCAAAAGCTAAATGATCAAGAGAACTTTGACATCACAAATCAATAAAAATACTTACACCAAACCCACTTCATCATTATTATAATCACCAAGAATGCAAAGAATACAAGTCCTCCACCTTCTTTTAAGCAGTTTGTATTGATAGGCATTGGTAAATGATTAGCGACTGATGGTCACAAGTAAATTCCCATGGAGACTCACAACTTTAAAACACAATAATACATGGGTCATAAAGAGTTTAATTAGAGAAAATACCCAACAATAGAAACACTGCATTATATGCCTTTGGGTAGCTAGATCCTACCCTTCGAGTTTCTTTGTCCAACACTATAATATATGGGACTGGCCTAAATTCTTATACTTATGAGCACAATTAATAAAAGTGGAAGCATAATGCAGAGAATTAATACCTCCTCCATTGAAAAATATGGAAGTGAGTCCAGGGGAGAAGAGACTGCAAGAGAGATGAATTTTGGGACGAGAAAGCAGGAACCCTTTGGTAGGGCTCATCTTGGCCATTGTCCTCGAAGGAACTTCACATGGCTAACAAGGTGCATACACCATGCTCAAATTAATATTGTGGTATGCTGGTAAAATAGAACCTCCAACTGGCATCCTCTCTATCCTTCCTGAAAACAAAATCGAAGCTTTAATAATCTCATACACTAATGGGATTTGGCATGCATGGATTTGGACAGATCATAGATTTGAATGGGATTGTTGTGTGGGACTTTACCCTATCATGGACTAGCTGCTGGCTGATATGAAATTCACTAATCTGATAATTGTTGAAAGGAATCATTATTACACTATGGATTACAAATGCTCGTAGAACTATAAGGCTTCTTGCTAATGCTCGTAGGCTAGGGAATTCTTATAAAGCTTTATGTATACAACTTGATTCGCTTGAATCCTTCGCATATACTATCAACACCTTGCAACTAGATAAGCGACACTTTCTAGGCCATTCCTTCAACATTATTCTCCTCATTATGCGTCCCCAGACTACTTATTTATTCATCTAACAAGTATTCGTTGCATCCCATGGAGATATATAACAGTTGGTAGCCTGTTTTGTCCAAGTGACTCATGGTGTGAAATAAGTGTTCGACAAATGATTTCCTTTAGGTCTGTGGACTACTTAGCAATTCATGTTCGAGAAGTTTTCAATTTAATCCACTAGCAACGTACCCAGTTCTGGATCTAGTCCTAGCAAACCCGGTCCCCCCCCTCAGTGTATGTAGATTGAAGGGAATTATAGAGAGCATGAAATATGGAGTGTATGAAGGAAGGGTATTGATTCAATCATATTGATTCTATGCCTTTTATGGTAAATAAACTTGGTCAATGATACCTAACATGGATTTATATGGATCAATGATTACCTAACAGTACAATGAAATTCCTAGATGTAGCCGAAAGATCAAGAAAATTAGCATGAAATGATGAAATGGATCGACTAGTGGTTGGAGTGATGTGTCCACTTGGAATTGGGGACTTGGATTTGGGTGGAATGACGTGTCTACAACGGATCTGAAAGCCAAGACAATAAAAATAACAGGTGTTTCCAAGAAATATGAAGCAATGTTTTTTACATCCAAGCCATTGATTCAAGGAAAAATGCTTCTAGAACAATGCCTTTAATGATCTTAAAACAAAAATAAATAGATAGTTGATTTATTATTGATTTGAATTGCTATATTTTTAGTTTCAATTGTTTTTTATTGTGCAACCTATTCATAATTACCTATTTCTTTTTTTAATTGAGGGCAATTGAGCACTGCTTAAAATTTTGTTTACCAATTATGGAAAAAATAAATTTTGTTTTAGATCTAGTTTTCTCTCAAAATTCCATAAATTGGAATTTATGGATCTGAAGCTTAGTTATTGTGATATATTTACGTCACCGCTAAAATACAAAGAAAATGTGTCAAGAAACAGAAAGCATAGAACCTTTTGATTATACAAATTATACCCCAATGTTTTGTTAATTGTATGAGTTTTAGATCCATTGGACTTTCACTCCAAGGATAGAATTGAAGGATGGAAATGTTAATTGTACAATTGAAAAAATGAGAGGAAAAACCTAAAAGGACTCTTCCTAGATTAAGATAAATAAAAACAAAAAAAAATACCTTTAAAGTTAGCATCTGCTTTCCATAAAATCCATAAAATCTAAAGGGGCGACTGTATATAAACTAAGCAGATTGCTTTGATAGGTTCAGTTGTTGTAGGAAAATCGATAACTAAAATATAGAGAGAAGCCGTTGTAGAATACAGGGTAGAGGATTACTATAGACAATATAGAAAGGTTCTTTTGTTTCACCGGCTAATTAAAACCAATTTCAATGAGTCCAAGCTATGTTATTTTCAAATGTTTACAGGTAATTACTAGGATATATTATAATCTTGATAACAAGAGTTATATTATAATTTGTTGTTGATTATGTTTCTTCTTTTGATTGATTTCATTACTTGGTTTTATAAACCTGCATGTAGAAATCTTAACTTTATCATAATCTTTTTAAGTAAAAATGAATTGTCTTAGGCCAAATAAGAAGAATATTTTGTTGATAGGTTAAACTAACGGTGCTTGTATATTGATTTTCTTATCAAAAGCATTATTCATAAATGCCTAATAAATGCCAATGCAAACTTAGAATACAATTTTGAAAGTTGTTTCAACTTGTGTACTAGTAAATTGAAACGACAACAAAGTCGTTCATAGAGTCCTTGCTAGCCAATGAAAAGAAATAATAATATGATAATAAATACATAATAATGTGTCCCACATTATAACAATATAATATGTTGTTAACCTAAACTTTAAATTATGGAGAACAAGTTTTTCTAAATTGTGGAGAGCAAACTTATTGATTTTTTTCAAATTCATCCAACTTTATAAATTTAATAATATGATATTAAATACAAATAATGTGTCCCACATTATAACAATATAATATTTTGTTAACCTAAAATTTCAATTGAAAAATATTAATAATTTTAAGCTTTATATATATAAACAAATATTTAAATAAATCACCATAACAACAAAAAAATTGTTCTCTTCATCTATATAAAAAATTTGTCAGGTTTTAAAAATAATGAGGTTATAGATTTATGTTAATATTGCTTAAAATGTAGTATTTATATTTATTGAGCCGAGAGGCGCTCTACAGCCCAGAATGGGGAAGATCTTGTAATGTGATGTAACGCTACTAACATGTCGGCAAAAAAATAGTGGTAGTGAATATTATGGGAGAGATCTTGTAACGTGATGTAACGTTTGTAACATGTTGGCAAAAAATAATAGTGATAGTGAATATTATGGGAGAGATTTTGTAACAAAAAATAAAAAATAATATCACTTTCGTAAAATTATTTTTATTAATAAAAACTAAATTTCTATTAGGCCAAAATAAGTGTCGGCCACAAAAATAATCTAATATGGGGGAGATGTTGTAATCTTCCTACCTAACAAAACAATAAAAAAGTAAAAATTTAATTATCCGTAAAAAAAATATGTGGGTCAAGAAAAAAACACAAAATTGAATTACCCACAAAAAAATGTTGGCCTTTCACATGGTTTTAAAACCATGTGCAAAGCATTGTAAACAACCCATGGTTTTATTGTACATGGTTTAGGAGGCTTTGCACATGGATTTAAAACCATGTGCAAGGCCTCCTAAACAACCCATGGTTTTATTGTACATGGTTTAGGAGGGCCTTGCAAATGGTTTTAAGACCATGTGCAAGGCCTCCTAAACAACCCATGATTGTAGGAGTGGGGAAACGATGCAATGTTCATTCCTAACAAAATAAAAAATATTATATGTCGGTCATAAATAATATTAAATATTAATAATAATAAAATTATATGTGGACCTTAAATAAAAAGACGTGTCTTTTGGTTTGAATCAAATCAATTTATACCTAAGAAGAGGTTTGCACCTCGAGAGATTTGATCCATCTCGGCGCTTGATAGAACCTAGGATTTGGATCTACGCTGGTTTTATAATAATTGCACCGAGAGGCGCTCTACAGCCTAGTATGGGGGAGATCTTGTAACGTTACGTAACGTTATGTAATGTTATTTTTATTAATAAAAAATATTTTTTTTAATTATAGGCCAAAATAAATGTCGGCCATAAAAAACCTTATATGGGGGAGATCATTAGAGAGAATTTGAGGTCAAAAATGGGCCTCAAAAGGACCAAAATGTACTATAAAAATCAACCATTTACATTCTAGTATATGACATCATCACCCATGGTTGAGGTGGCATTGCATGAGTTAAGAATGCTTATTTGTCACATTTTCAATGGTGAATGAAAACCCATAGTTAACCAAGGTACAGGTAAAAGTACTTTTAAGTTATAAAGTAAAGTACTGACAATAAAAGTCATTTCACACTTTCTCATAAAATAATATTATTGTTATTTTCAAGTAGAGTACTCACAATTCACTTTCTCGTAAAATAATATTATTTTTATTTTCAAGTACTCATAATTCCTAAAAATGTCTTTTCACATTTTTTTATAAAATAATATATTGTCATTTTCATGTTTTGTAATTTTAAATTATATATTCACTCAATTTTATTTAATATCATAGTGTCAAACTAATTTATATATAATCTTGTACTTTTAAAATAAATTAAATTCATGAATAATATTAATATGAAATATGTATGTTAATTATGGATGAGTTATAAGGTTATTAAACTCATTTATTTTTAAAATAAATGTGTTAAATATGATTAACTCTTTGGACTAACTATGTAACTTAAGAGGATTTTTTTTTTTTTGGACATTGAGGAGATCGCTTCAGGGCCGAGCGTGGAGGAAAATTGCAGGCGTTCTTCCCTAGAGCGTGTGGTTGAACGCAGGTCAGGCTCCCCCACCGCATGCTGAGTTCGATTACAGCTGTTCTTGAAGGGATCGAGGTGCTGGATCAGAGATTGACTGCCTCCTGTGGTGTGAGATTCGTAGGGCCCAGAGGGCTGTCTACAGGGCATCTCCTCAGCTGATCGTGACTGTCAAACTCATGAGTTGAGGGCCCGTCTGATGGCTGGGATGGGAGGTGTGCCTCCGGATCCGAGATCCGAGGCCTTTGATAATCTAATCCGACCTCAGAATAGGAGATCGGGAGAACGAAACCCACCGAAGTTTGTTAAGAGAATAGAGGATGTGTCAGAAGTAGCCCTTCCTCCAGAAGAAACTATGCGGGTTGCACTCTCCCTGGCAGACCGAGCCCTGGTCGGCCAATTCACGGGGCTCTGGCCCTCGCCAAAGACAACTGATAGCTGGGTCCAAAGAAACTGGAGACCCCTCAAATCCAAAAACGTTGCATCCTACTCCGTCGGAAGGGGATTTTTCCTCTTTGACTTCGAAGCAAAAGAAGACAAATATCTAATCTTCAGGAATGGGCCCTACTTCATGGGACCGCAAGGCCTCTACCTCAATGGGTGGACCCCGGATTTCGATCCCGAGGCTGACATCCCCAAGGCCGTGCCAGTCTGGGTCAGACTTCCTAACCTCCCCATGCATTGCTGGAATTCCAAATCTCTCCAGGCGATCGGGACTGCTCTTGGGAACTATATTGACATGGCTAGCCCAAAGGACCACTACGCCTGCGCCGGGATCTGCGTGGAGGTGGACCTAGATGCAGGACTCTCAGAAGCTATTAAACTAACTGTGGGGAATTGGACTCATTATCAAAGGCTCGACTATGAACAGCTCCCCTTTAAGTGCCGAGGCTGCCATGAATATGGGCACTTCATCCGCAACTGCCCCAAGAAGCCTGAGATCCATCATGACAAGGGGGAAGGTTGGAAAAAGGTAAACAGAACCAAAACCAAAAAACACCCCGACCCTAAGTTGGATGAAGGGACCAAAAAAGATAAGATCATCCACCTCGAAAGGTCCCCTGAAACCTCCAAGACCAAAGAAACCAGTGAAGTAAGGGAGGAATCCGTAGAAGAGGAAGAGAAATCCAGTAATGAACTTAGTAAGGAACCTGAAGAATCCCTCATAGCCCATCAAATACAGGAACAAGAGGACGGAAAAACAGAGACACAAGTAGGAAGAAACCCGGGAAGATCAGAGGAGGACTCTGAATCGGAAGAAGAAGAAGAGGAGGAGGGTGAAATAGAAATGACTACTCCAAGGCAATCGAAAACCAGAGGAAGGAAATCCAAAAGAGAAGCAAGGGAGAAAGCTACCTATAAGGATAAGCTTCAAGGCTCCCAGCCAACCCTGGAAAAGCTGCTGAAAAACACACGAAATACTCGCCAGCAGGGGCATGCCCAGAAAGGGATGCCGTCAAACACCAAAAGTAAGTAATGAAGGTCCTCTCCTGGAACTGCAGAGGTCTCGGTAGCACACGTAAGGAAGAAGCAATGACAGATCTTGTTTCAATTCATCAACCAGACATCCTGCTGATTCAGGAGACCAAGATGGAGGAAGACGCATTCCTCCAAGTAACTTCAAAATTTTGGAAAAAAAGAGGTAAAGCTGCAATCAGCTCTAGAGGCACATCCAGAGGCATTGGGACGCTGTGGGAAGAAAAGAAATTCGAGGCTGTTGACATCAAGTACAGCTCTTGTTGGATCCTCACCCAGCTGAGGCAAAAGGGCATGAACACCCTGGTAAGGATCTTCAATATCTATGCACCCAATTCTTATGCTGAAAAAAGGTCTGCTGGAGGCTTCTACGAGAGGAAAAGAGCAATCTCCAAGGAAATGTAATCCTCGTAGGGGACTTCAATGTCATCGTTAGCCAAGAGGAAAAAAGAGGGGGCTCCCTGGTCAGAGATCCCATTAGAGAAACAGTTGATGAGATCATACTGGATTGGGATCTCATGGATGTAAAGCCTTCCTCTGGAAAGTATACCTGGAATAACAAAAGGATCGGGCCTGGGCATATTGCTGCCAGACTCGATCGGTTTCTAGTCCAGGATACTTTCCTCCTGCTAGGACTGAATCTTTCATCCAAAATCCTTCCATTTGGAGGATCGGATCACAAACCCATTCTACTTGAGATGGCTATCGATAGGAACTTGGGGCCCATTCCGTTCAGGTTTAATTCGCTGTGGGCCAGACAACCGGAATTTCTTAAGATTGTTGAAGATACTTGGTCTCTCCCAGTTACTGGATTGCCCTCTTTTATATGGGAAGAGAAACTCGAAAGACTCAAAAGAGCACTCAAATCATGGGAAAAATCGATCCCTTCTCCTTCTCTAAAAAAATCCCTCGCTGCCACAACGCTAGAGAAGCACCAGTCTAGCATGGAAGAAAAAAACGTGGATCAACATGACATCATAATTGAAGCCAATCTCCAGTCAAATCTTCACGCGGCCTGTAGACTCGAAGCAGACTGTTGGGAAACTAAATCTAGATGCAAATGGTTGAAAGGCGCTGATAAGAATACAAAATTTTTTCATAAACATGCAGAAGCAAGGAAAAATTTAAATTCAGTACAGGAAATACAGGCCCAGGGAACTCTTCTCACCAATTTTGAAGATGTTAAGGTTGAAGCTACATGCCACTTCAGTGAATTGTTTAAAGAACAGCCCATTGAGGATGACAACGACCTCTACAATTTGATCCCTAAAGCTATTAACAACACTTAGAATGAATAACTAAATCAGAAAGTAACGCTGGAAGAAATCAAGCAGGTCATCGATGGTATGGAGGATGACAGAGCTCCGGGGCCTGATGGCTATAACGCTTCTTTCATCAAGCTATGCTGGGATATAGTAAAAATTGATCTTTTCAAAATGGTCAGCAGCACACAAAGCCGTAGCAAAATCGGGGGCAGCACAAACTCTGCCTTTCTAGTACTCATACCGAAAGAAAAGGAGGCCAGGACCTTTGACAGGTTCAGGCCCATCTCCTTATGCAACATTGGTTACAAAGTTATCACTAAGATAATAGCATCCAGACTGCAACATATATTGCCGAGAATCATCCCGGAGAACCAAGGCGGGTTTGTCAAAGGTAGGAAGATCTGGGAAAATATAATATTAACTCAAGAGGCAATTCATTCGAGTCTGAAAAATGGTGACAAAGGAATGGTGATAAAAATTGATCTTGCCAACGCCTTTGATAGAGTCAGTCACCCCTTTCTTCTTCAGGTTATGCAGAAGTTTGGATTCAGACCTGAGTTTATCTCCTGGATCAAGGCCTGTATCAGCAAGCCATGGATCGCCCCCTTAGTCAATGGTAGAGCAGCCACTTTTTTCCAAGCCTCGAGAGGCCTGAGGCAAGGCTGCCCATTATCCCTGTTGCTCTATGCCATCCAGGATTCTGTACTTAGCTTTCAACTGGAAAAGGCCAGACTTGAGCAGGACCTCCCTGGAATTAAGATGGCCAGAGGAATAAAAGCTATCAACCATGCACAATTCGCGGATGATACTATTTTGCTGGGGGGAGCCAGTCAAATCATAGCCCGCCGCTTCAAGACTGAACTGGATCGTTATTGTCGTGCCTCCGGAAGTAAGATCCGTTTTAGGAAAAGCCAGATTTATGGCTGGAATATTAATCCTAGATAAATGCTAGATATCTCTAGGAGTCTCAATATGGAAGGAGTAGTCGACTGGGATTCCTTCAACTACCTAGGGATTCCCATCTTCAAAGCCAAACCCAAGAGTTCAGCCTGGACGCCAATTATGGAGAAAATCAAAAGGAAAATCCATGGCTGGGGATCTATCTGGTTAAATTTGGCTGGGAAGGTGATCTTGATAAAGGCAGTCCTGAACAGCTATCTTCT
Organism: Pseudotsuga menziesii; assembly: GCA_001517045.1. Taxonomy (NCBI): domain Eukaryota; kingdom Viridiplantae; phylum Streptophyta; class Pinopsida; order Pinales; family Pinaceae; genus Pseudotsuga; species Pseudotsuga menziesii. The sequence goes on along the minus strand of LPNX010346024.1, from coordinate 1,681 downwards.
CTACCAGAGCTCTCTTCTCCTAGCTCCGACCAAAGTAATCTCACAGATTGAAGGACTGATTAGAACTTTCCTCTGGCAAAAAGGCTACGAGGGGAGTGGTAAAAAATTTGCTCTGGTCAGCTGGAAAATAATTAAATTACCCAGGCCAGAGGGAGGTCTTTTCATCAGAGATCTTAGAAGTCAAAATTTGGCTATGGGAGCCAAGTTGCTCTGGAATTTGATTGCCCCCAAGCCTTCTTGGTGTAGTCAGATGTTGAAGGCCAAATACTTCAGTGGATTGAGGCTCAGATGCCTTGAAGGTGAGCACGTGAATCAGAGAGGATCTTCTATTTACAATCTCTGCCTTAAGGCTCTCCCAACGTTCAAAGAGGAACTGTACTGGGTTCCTGGTAATGGGAAATCAATTGATATTTGGAAAGATAAAATTCTTGGTAAGGATCCGCCCCAACTTCCACTTCTGCAACAGAGATTGACAGCGCAGGGGATGAATTCGCTCTGGGATCTATCCAAATGGGAGATTGAGAGACCAAATCGCTGGGCTGGCTGGAATATCCCAGTCTGTCCTCCTGAACTCAACGCAGAAATCAAAATTCTCACTACCCATCTCGCTGGGCTGGCGCCGGTTTCAAAATTAAAGAAGGATCGTAGGGGCTGGGGGAGGAATACTGGAAGTTACACAATGGCAGAAGGTTATCAAAGATTCACAGCAAGCTATAACGTGCTGGCAAACCCACAGGTATGGAAGAATCTCTGGAATTGCAGTACCCTTCCGAAAATAGATATGTTTGCCTGGTCCCTAGCGCATGAGAGAATTCTCACTGGTGAAAATCTGCAGAAAAGAGGTATCGCTGGTCCCTTTAGATGTTCATTATGTATTGAAGAAGTAGAAAATATCAGACATCTATTTTTAAAGTGCCCTTACACAATTTATGTCTGGGAGGAAGTGTTGAAGTTGTTGGGAGGTGGAGTACGTTTGCCAGAGACAATTCAGGACTGGTTTACTAGCTGGGAAAAGCAGTATCTTGGTGAGCTGAACAAAAAAAATGGAATAAGAGACTGTTGGCTGAAACTACCCAAGATAATCTGCTGGGGCATATGGAATGAAAGAAATCATAGAATTTTCCAAGAGAAAGCCCATCCAGCATGGAAGATAGCTAGTAAGGTGAATGCCCTGCTAGGAGAGATTGTTAGTATATCCAAGATTCCAATTAATAAAGGAACATTGACTGAAAATGAGGGAAACTGGATGAACGGCCTTAAGATCATGGCGGTAAATGAAGCAGCTGCAATAAAGACGGAAGAATGGGACATAAGGATGGATAGTGATCAGTTTACAAGCTGGATTAAAGAAAAGAAGACCTTTAAATTATTCTTTGATGGTGCTTCCAAAGGGAATCCGGGGAAAGCTGGTGGCGGAGGAGTCATTATTGATCCGGATGGGAAGGTTGAGATTGAATTCAGCTGGAACATTGGTAATGACTCGAATAATATGGCTGAGGCGTACGGGCTCTGGCAAGGTCTCAAGTAGCTGCAGAAGAAAGGAGTGGAGGAGGTCTTGGTCTTCGGGGACTCCAGAGTTATTATTCAGGCACTGAATGGGGGCAGAAGGGACAAGAATGGAAGAATAGCGAGGATGATCAGCAGAATTAGATCCAAAGTTAAAAAGTTCAAGAAAATAAAA